>VOPJ01000221.1:0-11668 GCA_014673585.1 Semibalanus balanoides
GATACGGGAACGTGATACGGGAAACGTGATACGGGAATGTGATACGGGAATGTGATACGGGAACGTGATACGGGAACGTGATACGGAAACGGGATTACGGGAGCGGGATACGGAAACGAAACGGGATACGGAAACGGGATACGGAAACGGGAACGGGATACGGAAACGGGATACGGAAAGGGATACGGGAAAGGATACGGGCAAAAGGGATACGGCAAAGGGATCGGCAAAGGATACGGGAAAGGATACGGCAAAGGGATACGGCAAAGGGATACGGCAAAAGGGATACGCAAAGGGATACGGCAAAAAGATACGGCAAAGGATACGGCAAAGGGATACGCAAAGGGATACGGCAAAGGGATTACGCAAAGGATACGGGAAAGGATACGGAAAGGGATACGGGAAAGAGATACGGGAAAGGGACACGGGAAAGGGATACGGGAAAGGGATACGGGAAAGGGATACGGGAAAGGGATACGGGTAAGGTATACGGGAAAGGATACGGGAAAGGGATACGGGAAAGGGATTCTGGAAAAGGTTACGGGAAAGGGATACGGGAACGGGATACGGGAACGAGAAACGGAATGAGATATGGGAACGAGACACGGGAACGAGACACGGGAACCAGACACGGGAACGAGATACGGGAACGAGATACGGAAACGAGTTACGGAAACGAGATACGGAAACAGGATACGAGAATGGGATACGGGTTACGTGAATGAGATACGGGAATGGAATATGGTAACGGGAACAGGGAATGGGATTTGTATTTTCATTTCGTCTATATCGTTGATCGCCAACAGAGCTACGCTCCACTGACAGGCGAAGTCATATAAGATAAACAATAAATACACTATGATATATATATATAATGAAATTGTATATAAATAAATACTATTGGGCTTAAAATACAAAAAAAAATGCCATTAATAAATTAATTACCAATTACGGTATCGCTAGATTACTTTTTAATCGAAATAAAAAACCTGATTGTTTACTAAAAATGGAACAAAACTATATCCAAAGCTTAATTCTAGATTATTTTCAAGCTTTTAGACACATTTCTGTTCCATTTTTAGCCTACAGTTCAGGCGATATTTCGATTACAAAGAAAACCATCGGAACCAGAATTTTGAAAGAGTTCCATTTATTATATCAAAATGTCAATTTTTTTAAAGTAATTGTGTCAAAATCATTTTTTTTTGAAAATATTGAAAACAACTTTTTTAGGCAATATTAAAGTAAGGCATCAGCGAAGAAAATACGACCCCTAACAGACGCAACTGTCCACCAGAGGCCCATGCAGGTAGTGATCCCTCATTGCCGTAATGGGCTTATAAACGCAAAACTTTAAGTCATTTCAGGAACCCCTAGACCAGCTCCAATAAGAACAAAAAAAGGATCGTTCAACTCGCCAGGCCTTGGAGAACAGCATTAGACCTGAGCACAAATACTTGTCAAAAATTGTGTTGTTGTGGCACTCCCTAAATTAGTCACGTTCATAAATAGGACCACAGATGACCTAATAATTTGTGATAGATCGCAAAACTGAGTAAATAAGTACAGCAATTGGTCGACCAGACGTTCGTGCAGCTATGCCCAATACATTTAACAGACAAGTGGTCGTTTCCTTTGCCTCACCCATCTCCGCAGTACTGGAGGGTATCCTATTATGGTCCATTTCAGTTGGTTGCATATCAAAATAAGAATACCAGTGTCGTGGCAATTATATTCAATAAAAAACATATTTACATATAGGTATCGATGGTATATGTATCAGTGACATTCTTAGTAAAAAATGTCCATAAGTTTTATTTGCAATCTGCTACCTCTGATTTACCTTTCTGTCCAAATCACAACAACAATGAGGAATGCTGTTTTGAAACAATTATATGAATATTATCTCTCGCTCTCTCTCTCTCGCTCTCGCTCACGCTGCCTCGCGCTGGCTCGTGCTGGCTCACGCTGGCTCTCTCTCGCTCTCTCGCTCTCTTGCTCTCTCGCTCTCTCGCTCTCTCGCTCTCTCGCCTCTGTCTCTCGCTCTCTGCTCTCTCTCCTCTCTCTCTCTCTCTCTCTCTCTCTCTCTCTCTCTCTCTCTCTTCTCTCTCTCCTCCGCTCTCTCGCCCTCTCCGCTCTCTCTCGCTCTCGCTCTCTCTCTCTCTCTCTCTCTCTCTCTCTCTCTCTTCTCTCTCTTTTCTCTATCTTCTCTATCTCGCTCTCGCTCTCTCGCTCTCTCACTCTCTCGCTTTGTTGCTCTCTCGCTCTCTCGCTCTGTTGCCCTCTCGCTCTCTGGCTCTCTTGCTTTCTTGTTATCTTGCTCTCTCGCTCTCGCTCACTCTCACCTTCACGATTCTCACAATACTTTAGAGGAATATGTTTTCTTAAATTTTCCCTTCAAGGTATAGGACTTGTCTCGTTTCTCAGTAACCCAAGAGATCAAGCACTTGAGCTACTCTTGAGTCTTTCAATCATGACACTCATCAAATCCATGACAATTTATAGTAGTCAGTAGAAGTTCTGTCTCTCAAACATGTATGCTTAAAACCCCTAACCTCAACCATAGTTATTCATACCTGGCACGGCTCAGCACGTGGAACGAATCTAGACGGCCTCGTCCCTCCCGTGCCAGTCCTGCCCCCGGGCGAGGCATTTTAGTACTGTGTGCAGCTCCTCCCTCCCCGACACGATCCTGCCCCCGGGCTAGGTGTGTTAGTGCCGTGTGCAGACGTAGTACTGGGCCGGTCCTGCCCTTCGGCTAGGTGGTTAGTACCGTGTGCAGACGTAGTAAGCAAGCTGTCACTTCGCCGTCAGATGGCGGGGTCGTATATCAGGGGCGATGCCAAGTTCGTGGTAGCTTGCCCTGCCGCAAAGCTGCAGAAATTGTTTTGGGCTATTGCGTCGAAAGTCCAAAAGAATTAAAAATGTAACCATAGCTTGTAATGCAACTCTCAGTATTGCGCTTCGAATGAATATAGTTGTATCTATCAACTCTTCGAAATACACTTATAAGAGCCCCAAAATAGCCGGACCTAGTAGTGTACCATAGCAAACTGCGGGGCCCCTGTACACTGTACAGTCTTCATATTATGCGTTCCATGTCAGTTGTGGTGCGTCGTTTTTCTCTCCAGTCTAAGGAAAGCTTTGTGAAACCGCATACGTCAATTTAGACATAAACACTTGTCTAGAGACATGAAAGCAACTCAGCAATGTGGCGTGCAATGTTATATGATTGTTCATATTTGGAAGGAGCTGCAACTATGAACGAATGGCACTAGGCAGGCTATGAAGTATGAACTATGACATGCAAATAATTTTGATCCGCCTCGACAGCGAGTCTGTCTACCAGAGCTGACCAGTCTCGCCCTGAGCTAAAGGACCCTTCCGAATACGCCAGAACTATAGGCTCTCTCGAGGCGCAGTCTGGAGTTTGACTCTCCCGCGGCCACCGGCCATCAGTGGGGCAGCTTATCAAATCGGTTGCGGGTCCACCTGCCAACAGGGTCAGGCTAGATCATATTTTTGTTTGCAAATACTGAGACGACATCACGCTTTGATGTCATGAAATACGTGAAGTGTATCTTTATAGTCCTTAAAATATCAGCGAAGCAATTTTTTATAACATTGAAGGGCACCGTTAGTGGGGATCAGCTCAGCATTGGGGACCGGACCGTTCCAAAAAGATATTACCTCCATCCCCGGTGACAATCCCCGTCAAAAGGAGCCTACCAAACACGTCCGGATTAGACTCTCTCGGAACACCATCTCAGGAACCAGACTTTCTCGAGGCATGTCTCAGGAACTCCCGACTCTCGAGGGATGTCTTGGGAACCATACTTTCTCGAGGCATGTCTCGGGAACCGGCATCTCTCGAGGGGTGTTCGGGAACCATACTCTCTCGAGACGTGTCTCGGGAACCGGCATCTCTCGAGGGGTGTTCGAGAACCATACTCTCCTGGTGCCACGCACATCGATCTTCTGACGCTGCCGCCGTGATGATGTACTGCAGGCAGAGCCGGCGCTCCTGTGTCGTCTCCTCTGTGATATTAGAGTCATCACTCTGCGTCGAGTGCGGAGACGACCCGCGCGTGCTTCTCAGGATGACGTACGGGAGACAGAGCACCTGCGAGTGGCACGGGCCTGAATATTGGGGTTTGGGGGGAGGGTTCGACAAAGCCAAATTATGCCAGTCAATTTGTCAAATAATGTAAATTATGATTGGATAATAATGCGTACAAACTGTTATAAAGCCAAGTCGTAATGATGTTATTGCAGAATTGCAGAAATTGGTGTTCACTGTTCGGCGATAATATAATTTTAACCTCATAATGACAAATCAGTTTAACTCACTATCCTTTCCAAAGATATGGAGGAGTGTCTGTTTGAACTGCATCGCTTTATATTAACAATCTTGTGCAGCATGCCCTCAGCAACAAGTGAAATTGCTTTACACAGATTAATTTGTTATTAACCCTCCCCTTATGGGAGATTTTCTCACCTCCACCGTACAGGGGGAGGGGGACTGACAGCCCCCTGTTTACTTGCATACCAAGCAATATATAGTAACACGGTAAGAATCAGTATGTTGCCTGTCTTGCGAGGAATCTAACGGTATGCAATTTGTAGGTTTCAGGTCAATGTGTGACCTTCCAGGTCAAGTGAATGGCCTCGACTCGATCACGTGCAAAAAACGATTTTGTTCTGTCAGAATACCTCGAAATATGAAATTGATAAAGTTACATTGCATGTCATTTTTCTAGACCAGTTTTGTCTCTGAAATACATAAAAGGCATTTATACGTTCGTATCTAGTCCACAAAGGCCAAAAAAGCGATTTAAATAAATGACGTCATAAGTTTCTTACACTTAAGAGCCATCACTCAGTCAAAAATAGAGATATTGCTTTGCAATTTGGTTTGGGTATTGCCTGTATTCAGTGCTCTCACATCTTTTTCTGATAGTCTCTAACAATTTTGATTTTGTAGTGATTTTTCCATATAATTTTATTTTTATTTTGGGGATCAAAAAACCTAAAATTTCGGAAAATCCCCATTGAGCGAGGGTTAAAAAAAGTACCCGGAACTCGTTGTTATTGTTTAAATTATGCGTTCAAGGTCATCTTCATAGGAATAATGCATATTCTAGTATTTGAAACGGTTGCCTGATGCCAGACAGCTTACGTTAAGCATATGCATCCACACATTGCAAAATCATGATTTCGCGCATATTGACATCTAAAATAGTCTTCAAGACTACAAATGCCAAGCGTTTTCTCCTCCAATATGACCCAGATACCGCGAATATTTGGTCAAGGCACATGGCCGAGCTGAAAACGTCAGTAGGAAGAGTTGAGGACATTACCGTCAGTTATTGAGACTTATTGACGTTATTGACAGTATTGAGAAGTTACTCGCGTGACCGCCGGGGTTTTTTTTTTTTTCCGCCGCCCCCAAAAGGAAAAAAACCTTTTTTTTTTTTTTTCCAGGATCGGCGGCTAGAGCTGGTGCTTCATCACTGCACCGCAAGTTAGGGCTGTGTTCTGACCCGTCAATGCCCGCGGGGATTTCGGGGAATCGGTAGAAAAGTGCTTTCCACCGATTCCCGGTAGCAGGTAGCTAACAGGAATACCAATGTATGAGTACAAAATCTGAACTGCAGTAGAGTAGTCCCTTGAATCCTCAGCCCGCCGGTGGATTCCAGGGATTCCTTGCCGGGAAATGAGACGGTCAGAACACAGCCCTCTAAACTTCGGCGCTGGACAATGCGACTCTGTTGTGCCCTGCAGCCCGGTTAAGTTAAGTTCCCATGTGTGTTCATGGCATGTTCTAGCTCAGGCTGTCAGCATATCAAAGCGAGACGGAAAACTTTCATATCACAAATGCAGGTGCGACGGCACGTGTCCTTGTAGGCATACCGTTATTTTCAGTGGTGGCTAGGAGTACATTGCATTCATGTTTCATCAAACCATGATATAGTACCAATAAAGCGTAGAAGATATCTAATATACACATCATTTCCCGAGTATATTTCTTTGGCATCGATGGCATTTATATTATGTGTTAAAAGCGTGAATAAAATTGTTGTAGACTACTTGAGATAATGCGAACTGTTATTAGATCCACCTCAACCGACGAATCAATGTAACCACCATACTATATTTTTAAGTCAAGAGTTTTCACCATGGCTATAAGATAGCATCCCTCGAACTGGTTCTGCTCCTCACAGCGCGTAAGTTAATCGCTCATGAAAAGTTCTAAACGGAGCTCCCGAAAAGTGCAGAATATCGCTTTATCCTTGCCATCGTCGCAGCTTTTCAATCCCTTGGGTTCCTCGCGCTGCCCCAATGGTCCGCTGTATGCAATGTCCAATGAGTCCATGCTCTGCCACCATCCATCAGCTGGCAGACAGAGTCGTCCTATAACAACTCCCCGACGATGGCTTGTTTTCCTCCGGCACGCTCGCTGGAGGCGTCCCCATTGCCGCCCTCCACCGCGCTTCGTGGGCCGTGCTGAAGAGAGCTGCACGCAGGGGCAGCCGAGCGCAGATCCCGCGGCACCGGCTGGGTCGGCAGTTGTGGATGTGGGTTCTGTGGAAGCGGGAGGGGGCGGGGTGTGTGTTGAGATCGGCAGTGAAGACGGCGGCGTCTGGGATATGTTTAGAGTAGACAAATATTCGTCGCTGGCTTAAGCATTACATAGTATGTACCGATGTAGGCATGTAAATCGTTTTCAATGCATTGATCACACCGACGTAAAATCTATCATATTTACATTCTATAACGTGTTTACAGCTTTTGCCATGCCTATTTCAAGTATGCAAGTCATTTAGGGCGTTCAGCAACGCTTAAGTAGCAGATATATTTGGGTAAATTTTCAATTTGTATTGGCCACCTGCCACGGATAGTTCCGCTGGTGACCTTTGGTGAGGTGGTGGCTGGTTATTTGGAATACCTAAGTAAACTTTTCCACACACACACACACACGCGTCCGAGTGTAATTGTCTCAACCTTCTTTTCGTCACACTTGCTATTAACCTGCTAACCACCAAAAAACCCTGCACCGTTTCTTTCCTGTAACGTTTATTTGCGTCTAGCGTCGTGGTCCAGTTGTTCATTTCTAGGCGCCCGGAGCTACCCTGTAGCGGCAGCGGCAGTGGCAGCGTCGGCGGTGGCAGCGGGACTGTAGACGCTGTAGCGCCGACGGCGGGATCAGCTATTTGGCCGAGCAATCAGCGTCCCACTCAAGACTGCTTAGCCCACTCCCCCCTCTCCCCCAGCGCTCCCTCTCCCCCGTCCCTCCTCGCATCTCAGGGGGGGGGGGCTGCTGACCTGAGCAGAGAGGGCGCCACCGTCATTGCGGCGCTACAAAGGCAGAGTGGTGAGAATGAATCCTGCTGACATTCCTGATGACTGAGGTGAGGTTGCCTTTGATAGTGATACAAAACGTAATATAATAAAAATGTTCTTCTAAAATCAGTCCTTAGCTTCGCTAGCTCTATTAGTTTAGGTACTGATTTATAGTGTTGTAAGAACTTAAATTGAATGGTGAGTTTTTCACATACAGTCTGAGAACATTGATCTAAAAATAAATGATTGAAATGCATAATTTAAGTAAGATTGTTTTTATCTTCTATCGTTTTAACAGTACGTCATTATAATAGACAGGCCGCTAGAACACGAGGCCGTTCCTAACACCATCATTTACTTGACTCTTCACCGTTTCCGCTAACTATGGGACAAGCACTTCTGCTGGCGCCAACGACACAGGCCTGCTGGCTCCTCCATTGACACAGGCTCTCACACGACTGTGTCTACTGGCACAAACCCGGTTCTGCTGGCTCCACACGCCGGTGTCTCGCTCTGTGATCTCCTCTGCTCTGGCTCTGTCCCCGCTCTCCTCTGCTCTGGCTCTGTCCCCGCTCTCCTCTGCTCTGGCTCTGTCCCGCTGCTCCTCTTGCTCTGTCTGTTCCCCGCTTCCTCCGCTCGGCTCTGTCCCGCTCTCTCTGCGCTGGATCTGTCCCCGCTCTCCTCGCTCTGGCTCTTCCCCCTCTCCTCGCTCTGGCTCTGTCCCCGCTCTCCTCTCTCTCGGCTCTGTCCCCGCTCTCCTCTGCTTCTGGCTCTGTCCCCCGCTCTCCTCTGCTCTGGCTCTTGTCCCCGCTCTCCTCTGCTCTGGCTCTGTTCCCCGCTCTCCTCCGCTTCTGCTCTGTCCCTGCGCTCCTCTGCTCTGGCTCTGTCCCCGCTCTCCTCTGCTCTGGCTCTGTCCCCGCTCTCCTCTGCTCTGGCTCTGTCTCCGCTCTCCTCTGCTCTGGCTCTGTCTCCGCTCTCCTCTGCTCTGGCTCTGTCCCCGCTCTCCTCTGATCTGGCTCTGTCCCCGCTCTTCTCTGCTCTGGCTCTGTCCCTGCTCTCCTCTGCTCTGGCTCTGTCCCCGCTCTCCTCTACTCTGGCTCTGACCCCGCTCTCCTCTGATCTGGCTCTATCTCCGCTCTCCTCTGCTCTGGCTCTGTCCCTGCGCTCTGCTGTCTCTGCGCTTTTCCAGCTCTCCTCTGCTCCGGGGCTCCTCTCCCCTCGCTTGCTTCCTCCCGCCTCTGGGCTCTGTCTCCGGCTCTTCTTCTTGCCTCTGGCTCCTCGTCCCGCTCTCCTCTGCTCGGTCTGTTCCCCGCTCTCCTCTGCCTCCTGGGGCTCTGTCCCGCTCTCCTCTGCTCTGCGCTCGTTCCCCGCTCTCTCTGCTCTGGCTCTGTCCCCGCTCTCCTCTGCTCTGGTTCTGTCCCCGCTCTCCTCTGCTCTGGCTTTTCCGCTCTCCTTTTGATCTGGCTCTATCTCCGCTCTTCCTCTGCTCTGGATCTGTCCCCGGTCTTCCTTCTACTCTGGCTCTGTCCCCGCTCTCTGCTCTGGCTATGTCCCCTCTTCTCTGAATCTGGCTCTATCTCCGCTCTCCTCTCCTGCTCTGGATCTGTCCCGCTCTCCTCTACTCTGGCTCTGTCCCCGCTCTCCTCTGCTCTGGCTCTGTCCCGCTCTTCCTTCTGCTCTGCTCTTGTCCCAGCTCTCCTCTGCTCTGGATCGTCCCCGCTCTCAATCTGCTGTTCTGGCTCTGTCCCGCTTTCCTCTGCTCTGGCTCGTCACCGCTCTCCTCTGCTTGCTCTGTCCCCGCTTCTCCTCTGCCTGGCTCTATGCCGCTTCTCCTTCGCTCTGGCGCTCTGTCCCCGCTCTCCTCTGCTCTGCTCTGTCCCGCTCTCCTCTACTCTGGCTTCTGTCCCGCTCTCCTCTGGCTCTGCTCTCCCCGCTCTCCTCTGCTCTGCTCTGTCTCCGCTTTCTCCTCTGCTCTGGCTCTGTCCCGTTCTCCTCTGCTTCTGGCTCTGTCCGGCTCTCCTCTGCTCTGGCTCTGTCCCCGCTCTCCTCTGCTCTGGCTCTGTCCCCGCTCTCCTCTGCTCTGGCTCTGTCTCGCTCTCCTCTCTCTGGATCTGTCCCCGCTCACTCTGCTCTGGCCCCTGTCCCCGCTTCCTCTGCTCTGGCTCTGTCCCCGCCTCTCCCTCTGCTCTGCTCTGTCCCGCGCTCTCCTCTCCTCTGCTCTGGCTCTGTCCCGCTCTCCTTGCTCTGGATCTGTCCCCGCTCTCCTACTGCCTCATTGGTATCCGTCCCCTCGCATCTCCTCCCGCTGTGTGGTCTGTCACCGCTCTCTCTTGCATAGCTCTCGGCTCTCGTGTCCTGACGCTCCTGCTGTGCTTCGTCCACCGCTCTGACCCTAGTCACTGAACTTCTCCGTGTGTCTGAACCGCGCTCCTCTCTGAGCCCCTGAGCCGAGAGTCCTCCTGCTCTGGACTCGTCGAGTTCCTACCCGGACGCTGGGCCGCGTCGCCTTCCGGTAGAGCGATCCTGAAACCAATGCGCCCCTGAAGGGTGCCTGCTCTCCTGAGCGTGGCCTGGAGGCGAACCCGACATTGCAGGAAGCGCGTGCACTTACATCCGCTTCCGCCGGCGAAGGAGGTTCGATCCCGAAGGCCTGTTTGTTAAGGGTGTAGGGTGTGTGCTACAAGGTCTCCCTCAATAATAATCCCACGGTGTGCCTCTCTCAGACACTCCTCACGTCGACCCGCTCGCGTGGGGCAGGCCTCGACCTCAGGGCGCGATTCATGATTGCCTAACCGAAATCTCGGTGAGACCATATTTGCTATTAGATATCTCCTGAGCTTTCTCCTAGTTTTCCACTAGAGAAAGCACGTATGAGTTCACAAATTTGCTAGGAGCACCTACAGATTTGCTGACTTGTCTATGAATAATATCTTGGTAGAGCTCTCGTCGACTGGATACCTTTCGGTGTTCAATAATATATCATTGAAGCAGGTAAATGTTAATCAGCTCACCAGCAAATTTGGGAGTAAAAGAGTTAACTAGATGGTTTCCTGTACTTGGAGACTGCAAACAAGTAGCATGTCGCCGTTCTTCGCAATTATTATTTTGCGGGGTTTCAGAAAAAGTGAATTTCGTTCTCTAGAAATATCTCATAGTATATATGTCATAGATAATTGTCATGGTTTTGAGAAAGCATAAGGATGACGAGTACTTGAGTTGTGAAATATGAAACCGTAATTGGAAATGAGAGTTAACTCCTCTTTATAACCGTTGAGCTGTTTTATTATGCAATTGGTTCTAGACAAGAAAAGGCATCTTGTTATACAGATTAGCATGATGTCCAATGGAAGAGCACTACTAATAACGCATCTTGTAATAGCTTGGCTAAAATGCGGTAGTATTGTACGGTGTGCACGGAAGGCATGGAGCTCAAACGGTGATCCTGTGGAACATGCTACATTATTTTATGACTTATTATGACGCTGACCTAACGCTAAGTGTCGCTTTACTTTATAAATCCCCTGTTTCAGTTATGTTTGAGCTAGTAAAAGCTCTCTCTCGGCACAGAAGTCTTCCTTCTGCGAATTCTACCAGTGCAGCGCATCACGCTAGCAATGAAATTGATTCCGCCAGTGTGCTTGCACCTGTTTCAGTCGAGATGAATTTATTCCTTCAAATGCATTGCCATTCAGGTTTATATTGAATCATTTTTAAGTAAATGTTATCAATGTCATACGCCGATAATTTGATGTATGCAGTGCAGTTCCTATGCAGTTCATTCATTGTTTGGACTGGTTGGGAAATATGCGAGTATTGCGGCACAGTATGTATCAAGAGTGATGTTGGCAGAGGCATATATGGACAGGTTTTTGAATATATGAATATTGCTATGCAGTGTGCATCAGTCGCAGTATTGACAGAGCCATCTATGGGCTGGTTTGGAAGCAGAGACATTGCGGTACAGTATGGATCAGTTGTGATGATGGCAGAGCTATCTATGGGCTGGTTCAGAAACATAGAGACATTGCGGCACAGTATGCATCAGGTATGATGATGGTAGAGCCATCTATGGGCTGGTTCGGAAGCAGATACACTTTGGAAATATTGGAATATTGGAATACTGGAAATATTGGAAATATGAAATATTGGAAATATGAAATATTGGAAACATTGCGGTACAGTATGCACCAGGTGTCATGATGGCAGAGCCATCATATGGGCTCGTTCGGAAACAGAGACATTGCGGTACAGTATGTATCAGGTGCAATGATGGCAGAGCCATATATGGGCTGGTTTGGAAACAGAGAGATTGGAGTACAGTATG
>VOPJ01000221.1:13276-50821 GCA_014673585.1 Semibalanus balanoides
CAAATGCTACCACTCGATGCGCCGGTTAATTCTGCACAGAAGTCCGTCTCTATCGTCTTCAAAATTGAAGTTTCATTTTTCGAATTAAGAGGCATTTTGAAGGCAATCCGTCCCAGAGTGCGCTGGGGGACATAATCTGCCCCCCCCCCCTTCACGGGTCTTCTTAATAACTAAAAAAAGCTATGGTAGATATCAATGTGAAACTTGCAGTACCTTATTCTACATACATTCGAAGTCTTCTCAAGGAACTTCGATGAAATTGATGTAGAACTTAAGGAGATAATGACCTTTTGATGACGTCATGTCGTACAATTTTTTATCGAAAAACTATAAGTGTTTGAAAAATCGTAGAAAATGGAGGTTTTAAGCAAATTATAAGCAAAAAGCAACAAAACGTGGGAAATGACATTCTCTTCAAATGCAGTCTGAGATTTTCAAAATTGAGTTTTTGACCCCTAAAAGTCCAAAACCTATTTCTTTTTATATTTTTTTTTTCACAAACCGAAATTTGTATTTAAAAAATATATATTTCAAAGAACCAGATATAGTAGAAACCAAATTGACGATACTTAATCCCAAATTTTGAGCAGATTTTTATTTCTGCTGACTTATGACTCCCAAGTATTAGCTACTTCATGAAGTATTAAAACATGTTATGATTTTTATTGAACAAGATATAAACAAAACAAACACAGCTGTATTTCTGAGAGCAAAAAATACTGGACTATAAAAACTATGTTTTATATTATTTTGATTTCAACATTTGACCTCTTACCAGAATGTGCTCGGATCCCAGAGCCTTCATTTGGAATCAAGGTTTCTGATAACGATTACAGCACACAGCACCAATATGCGTTGTAATTCTAGCGTCCAGATCCCTCTTACTGCCTGAGCGCTTTCGGTTTGTTTGGCTATCAAAACGTTCGGAAATAGCTGAGATCCACTTTGGATCCCTGAACCTCGGATCCATGATCCCGAAGGATCTTGGGCCATTTCGCGGTGTTCTGATACTTCGATTGACGAAAAAACTTGCACATGGAAAAAGTAGCACGGAGCAGATTTGCAGTGTGCGAAGTGCTTGCATAATCACCCGTCGCCACAATACTCATTTAAAGGCCAAAACGCCTGGGGGAATGGAACATGTCTGCCTCTTACTACCTGACTTTGACCTTTTATGGTGTGAGGTTATGAAAATGGCTCCTACTATCGAATTATATGTGCAAAACAACCCATAAAATACGTTTCGCATGACTTTCGTATTCCTTTTTCCAACAGTGACATTTTGTGACCCGATCTTGAACCTTGACCTTTGCTTATAATTTTACTTTTGCTTATTGCGAGAGATTCATTATACATTTGAGAACACTCTGTGCAAGAATATTATCAATCTTAGGCTTTGGATTTCAAATATGGCCCAATAACGAAAATAGACCAATTCTGATCTTTTACCTGACTGCCTGACATATGACCTTATTTTGAAAATTCCGTGTATGTTTTGGATCTGTTTTAGTAAGAGCTTTCGATTGCCGTCTTGTGCGTCTCACTGCGATTATTTGTTCTGAAGATAACGAGGTGGCTGAATTTGCCCCCCCCCCAGCGGGGCGCGTTCGGCTGGAGACCCCAGGCCAGCGGGGCGCGGGTTAAGACTCTTGTCACTTAACCCTATTAGTGGCAGGCTCCCGGCTACCCCTATTAGTGGCAGGGGGGCATATTCGCCCCCCCGGGATCTCGAGACTTCTACCCGCTCCGATTTTCCAAATATCAAACGGTGGTCGATTCACCTTACCATGATTACATTTCTTAAAACGATGGTTATAAATATTAAATAGGGGGCCAACAGGCGGGCAAAACAGTACAAAAATTAGAGGTATTTTGATCAAATACAGCTGCCATGTTTATCAACCGATTTTAATTTCGCCAATCAACATTTGATCGATAGATATTGAGTAGGGAAATCGATATGTGATGACGATTTGTTAAAAATTTCAAAATCTAGGCGTTGTGCAGGTCACTTAAATTGGGGGCGAAAGTAAAAGCGTAATTCCAAACGTTTTTGATGGCTTTTCTTCTGAATAGAATGCAAATTGTTCGTATATTTGTACAATCATACAAAATAGTTATTAACATTATTTTGTACAAGGCGGTGCCTATTAAACGAAAAAGGAGGCAAATATACAAAATATGGATCAGCAGTCATGCTCACCACGGAATATAAATCATTACTGGTTCATAGATGTTCCATTTTGGAATGCTGAAGATAATCATGCGTATCCAGGATTCGAATTTGGGAGGTGCAAAACCTTCTTATACTAACATAATCCCGCTAATATATACTAACTGTCAACAATGTGACTTAGTTGTGCTTGCAATTTTTCAAATAAGTTACCGCTTTTTACCCCTACTGGCTCGGCCTCGTTTATCAATGTTTCAAAAGGACCCCCTGGTCTTTTTTCAATCGGAAAACTGCAGTTATGTTATGTCCTTGTAGCCCATGCATCAAAGCTTCCTTTCAATATATGACCCCCTTTTTTCGATTCCTGGAGTGGCGGCGCGCGGCAATGAAATGTATATATTTCTCTCCTGGACTCATTATGTCCAGTATCAATCTCAAACTATTCTGTTATTAGCACCGTAATCGCAGGTATATCGTTATCACTATTTTGCAAGTTTTTACCGCCTTTTTCTGTTGTTCTGGAACACGCCCTGGGAAACTCAAGACGTTAATAAAGTTGCCAAATATGAGGGAAAACTAATCCAGATCTTCAGCTATAAAGCGCAACTTTATATTGCTATTGATTGACTGTCAGCTAGGGTTTCAACTTTTTGGAAATCCCCCCTTATTCAAGTACCTGAAACCGCCTTCTGCCGTAAAAATACAACTATATTCATGAACATCAACATAATTTGAATTATTTTAATCACCGTAAGCTAATGCACACTTCTTCATACTGGTCAGTTAGGAAGAACCGTGAGACCGATTTCCGAATATATCCGCCAAATTGATCGCCGAAAAATCTCCCAAAACTGGGCCTGGAACCGCCTCTGTTCAAGTCAGAAACTCCAAAACTTGACGCCAGATGTAAAAAAAAACAATTTTAGCAAAAGTCAAAAAGTTTCATAAGCCTACTCGTAGCCGTTTCGGAGATATATAAGAAAAACATGAGGGGTGGGCAATATTTGCTCCCCCCTGCCACTAATAGGGTTAATTCAGCCGGCCAACAGAAATTGTGCGATCGGGTAGTGAGATCAGGACCTGCGCAATAAGTTCTGTTTAGCGCGGGTCCTGACCTCGAAAAGCCATCCATACAAAACATTCGGACTAAATTTGTAAAAATATATAAACCAGTTTCGTCTAAAAAAAACAAAGGCGGCATTTATCGATCTGTAAATGGTTAATCAAAGCCCCCCCCAAAAAAAATGAAAAATACGCAATGAGTTCCTCACACTGTGCCATCAGTCAGATAAAAAATATATTGCTTTGCAATTTGTTTGTGGATTGTATATTGTGTTCTCATTTAGTATTTATTTATCTATTTGGCAAGTTCTGATTTTCACGATTACAATAATATGTTAGGTTTATGGGTCAAAAATAAATATTCAAGTTTAGGTGATATCATTTTGTAGCCCTGTCATTCAGCTATCTTTTGGTTTATATTTGCATTTTGCTTATATGAAATGGTCTTTTGTACGGCCTAGTTAAAGCTTCACCAGATTTTACGTGAAACTCGTGTGTAGTGACGTCACTCTATTTCATACATTTTATATTTTGACGATTTTGTTTTTCGGTTTTGCACAGAAGACATTAAATTAGTGTAGAAGAAGGTACCCGAAGTTTCACGTCAATAGCGCTTTGGTTTTGCGCAAAACAGTTCATGATGCGAGTTTTATGTAAAATAAACGACAGAGTTATACTGCATGCAATTTGATCATCCTCTCAATAATCAGAGATGGCTACAGCTAATGTCTGATTATCTGATATATATGATTTTGTTCGTTGTATAAACATTTCAAAAATCCCTCTAGGGGGTGTTTCTTGTCCCCCACCAAAAAAAAACAGCAACAACAACAATGGCAGGTTAAGATTGTCATTTTTACTTCAACCAGGCAAAATGAACAACTAATATGGCATATGCCCCATCAACGTTTCTTGGAAAAGCTCTACCCATGTGGTCAGACATGCCCGTGGATTTCGAAAACAGATCCATGAATCCAATCCACCAGCTCTGGATCGCGGCCCATACGTGAGGAGGTTATGAGATCAGACATGAGCGTGAATCTCAGTGGTGGACCCCGGAATCCCATCACTAGAATCTGAATCCTGGATCGATTACAGTTGTCGATCCACTCTATCGTGTAGGGGGAGGACCGGGAGAAGTGACTTTATTGAAATCTATTGGTCATGTGCTTTTGTATCAGCGTTCGTGATCTGAATTGATATACGAAACTACGATCGCCCAGGTCGACACAAAACCTGCTCTCAGAAACAAGCAAGCAATACGCTTGTCTCGCAGAAATAGACTTGTCGGTATTTCATCATAGGCGTAGCAGAAGCAGCGGTCGGGTCGGCATTTTTTTGTCATTTTGTTATATTTGTATTTTGCCTGATGAGAAACATTATAGGGCGAGAAAAACGGACTTCAAGACGAGAAGTGATTAAATCTGCAGAAGAATTTCAAAGACGGGTTGTATTCAAAAGTGTCCACGGTTTTCAGACATGTTTCCAGACAAGGAGAAAATGTATATTGCCCCCCCCCCCACCACCACCACCATTTTCCTGATCTATCCTCGTGTCTGGGACTTTATGGTGTATTACAGCCGTGTTCCTATCATCAAGCGTCTTCAACCACCAAATTCTGCTGAAGCGAGACCGCCTGCGCCGGAAGCACAACCGCAATCATAAAATACCGGATGACGCCTCCTGCGCGCCATCTATCCGCCGCTCGCGGAAGCTCCCCTCAGCTGGCAAGCAACTGAAAGGTGAGAGGACGGCGAGCATGGGAGTCGAACACGTTTTTTATTTTATTTTTTCATCGGGGTCAGCTTTACGCTATGTTTCCCGGACTATGGCGCGAGGGGCCTGGGGTGGCACCCCTTGGGGATTACCTCTCTCCTGAGCTAGGATCTGATTTCCGGGCCGGCTAACCCGCGACGGCACCACCGGGATCGAACCGGGTCGAACACGAAGGTAACTAGGACACGGGTAGACAGTAAGGCATAGTCGCCGCCGCCCTAATTGACAACCCATAATTTGCTTTGAGAATTACTGTTGGATCTATCGATAAATAACGTACTCTGACTCAGTAACATTAACTTTGATTGTTCCGATTAGGATTCAAATCTTAAAATATTATGATTGTCTAATCACTTCAGCAATCTAGATGAAGCATAGTCGAAATAGGATAGATTTCAGTATCTTTGGTAGCATATGGCAGCGGTAATCAAATCAACTAAGCGCCTCTACTAGCAGAATAGATGACGCTGCAGTCGCCACTTCCATGCTGCGCCACAGTCGGCATTGGGCGTTCCGATATTATTTAACCCCCAAGCCCATGTCACTTCTCTGTGCCCAGAATATCGAAAAATGGTAAGTAGAAGCGTTGTAGCCAAACCTCATAGCTATATGTTGCAAAAGTCGGAATTGAAATATGTCCCATAGGTTACGAGCCAGACTCGTCTGAAAATCGTCGCTTTAACATGGGAACTCTATGGTCTAGTAGTTTTTTAGCGCCCAAAAGCCCGAGTGCTGCCAGCTGTTACCGGTGGGGGCTACCGGTGGGGGTACCGGCTACCGGTTACCGGTGGGTCGAACACGGGAACGGAGGGGACGCAGGGACGCACGCTCACGAGTCTACCCAGCATTTATTTCTATATTTTAACATTGCCATTTTTAACACGGATGTTAACATGGACCTTGTGTTGAAAGACTCAACTTCAAAATACCTATGCCCCCCCCCCTAAGATATCCTTCAGACTAGGAAAGCCGAAAGTTTTTGTCCCGGGCTGTGGCTCGCATTTTGCGCAATAAAGCGCCGGTTTGACCCAGACGAATCAGACATTAGCTGTAGCCATCTCTGATTATTGAGAGGATGATGAAATTGCATGCAGTATAACTCTGTCCTGTCATTTATTTGATCCCAAACTCGCATCATATAACTGTTTTGCGCAAACCTTAACGATTTTTTTTAGGTTTAAAACGATATTCTCAGGGCTGAAATAACGTTTCACCAGTATCCCGTTTATATGAGCCCAAGCTTACGGAAAACTTACGTCAAATTTGGGTAAACGTTAGTTATGTCTCATGTAAACGGGTTTAAAGGGACATTCTCAGTTCTCACCTTCCCAAAGTTTGAGAAATGTACGCCGCTTGTGGTGTGAAATACGAACTAATTGCTGCCGAAGACGATTATGGCATTTATTTGTCGCAAGCAGTGCCCATTTTATTAAAAATATATATTTGATTATTTACATATTTGAAAAAAAACGCTTTGACTCACGGGTTAAAACAAGTAGACTATCATCAACATTTAGTATAGAGAGACGATGACATCGGCATCAAGTCCACATTCAAATACACAGGGAACTTATTCGCTGCAATGGACAAGTTGCAGGTTGTTGTGCTATGTGCCAAATAATAATAAAAATGTGCCTGATCAACGTGCATACACATCATTTTGCATCAGAGCATATTTCAGAGAGATATCTTGCCTGTAAACAGTTATTATTTATAAAGCCACTTGATGTTAGTGACGTATTTAGAATAATATTGCGCATCTTCCCTATGGAAAAGCATGTTATTTCCAAACTTTCGCGTTGCAATATAAGTGGTGTAAACACTTTCTCCTCCCTTACTGTCACACCAAACTACTCAGAAATTCATGGCAATTTATGCTGTGAAGTCCACAGCACAAAGCGTCATCTTAATATCCTCTAGAGCACATGTTCGAGATAGGCTCCGTTTCGGTTGAGCACAGCTCTGCCCTCCACCTCAACTTCACCAGCTGCGTTACAGCTACCTGCCGGCAGGGATGGTCCGCATGCAGTTCCCATTGGCTGTCTTAAGTGCTCTGTCTGGAGATTCTTCTTAAACAACCTATAACTCGTTAAGTTAGCTCCACAGAAAGCCTGTTAAGTGGGCTAAATCCAGATGCTGCCCTCACTGAAACCTGCCAGAAACTACTTGCAAAATGCGACCGATGCCCTCAATGCTGTCTTGAAATAGTCGTCTGTCGTATCAGAGCTTGTATGAAAGAAATATAGATCATCCTTAGGATCCGTTTGGCTGTAGCAATCCGTTTTAAATGCCCTTTGAGCTGCCGCTTAATAGTATTGATTTGCGTCACAGTAGAATTCCACAATTTAGTGTTTGGGTTTGTTTGCAGTAAGTTACATGTTCAATGAGCCGTATCTCCTTAGAATAGACGCCCATATCACGTGCTTTGATTTCGACGCAATTAAAGTGATGCTGAAATTTGCGTTGAACTCTATTCTTACAGACATTTAAATGCGGCCACCGAAACTGCTTAAACTACCTCAGGTATAATTGCGGCCTGAAACTATTGCTAATTTGTGTCAACGACCATCAGAGAGCAGAAATGTTAATTACGTAAATAACTTAATTATTTAAAAATCCTGATAATTCAGGTAATTTATATTAAATTGACTATCTATAATATTCTCAAATAAATTACGTTCAATCAAATACATAAAAACAGGGGGTTAGGTAACCTGCAACTTGTCCATTGTCCAGACCGAGCTAAAATTGTATTATTGAGACGACCTCTGTGGTTGTTTTAACTTCTACCCTACTTGATTGTAATGCAAATTCAACAGCACGGCTATCTTAACTTAAATATATATATTTATAATGTAAAGGTGGGACAGTCCATTTAAGACGCTGCCAAATTTACGAATATTTTAGGGAATGATAAATTTACGCTCAGAGGCCGTTCTTATAAAGAATTGTGCCACGGCTCGATTTTTGTTAAATCAAAGGCTCTGATTTGCGAACTTCTGTTCGATGGCTGGAAAGAAATCAAAGAACTTAATAATACTAAGCATACTGTCATGTCAACCAATTTGTTGATATGCACGACCTGGTATAGTAGATATTAAAGCATTTTATTTGATTTTGNTCTTTTCACCAACACAAAATGATTAATTTGTCCCATGATGCCATTGAATGCGGCTTATGTGTCACACGAAGGTTTCAGGTTGCAATATAAGTCATTTCGAGATTAAGTTTAGTTAATTTATTGATTTATCAGGTGAAATTGTTGCACAGTGACCTCTGCAAGGTCAGCTGAGGTCATCTGAGGTCACCAGCAACATTTTGACACAAACTTTTAAAATAATATAAATAGAGACGCGCAAGTTACACCACTGTGTTTGTATCGTCGATTCGCACTGCCCGATATGCAGCCTGGGTTACCAAATTACCCAGGTAAATTTTGATTTTTCAAAGGTCAATGTTGACATTTTAAAGTTGACTTAGCCAGGTCACCAGTAACATATTTCGAAGCGCCTTGACAAGACAAACACGATAGTGTTAAAAGTTTTGCTATATGTTTAATTAATACAAAGTTATGCACGAAAAACTGTCTTTCACTAGCAACAGAGAACAACTTCTAAACATGTTCGTGAATAACGCCTTCGGAGATAAACATAGAGTAATTTTTAAAACACATCGTTTCGTCTCGTAGGCGCTTGAAAAATGTTAGTCGGTGAACTGTTTCGTCAACTTCAAAGTTTGACCTTTGGTAAGGTCATTTGGCGACTTCGGTAGGTCATGTTGCATATCTAGCGACGAAGAATCGACATACAAACAGTGGTGTAATTTGTCACGTCTCTATCTTATATTGTATTAAGAGTTTGTGGTAAAATGTCGCTGGTAACTTCAGATGACCTCAGCTGACCTTGTAGAGGTCACTGAGCAACAATTTCACCTGGTAAATCAATAATTTCACTCTAACTAATCTCGAAGTGGCTTATATTGCAGCTTAAAACCTTCGGGTGACACATAAGCCGCATTCAATGGCATCATGGGACAAATTTATCATTTTGTGTTGGTTAACCCGCGCCCCACTGGGAGGGGGGGTGTTTGAACACCCCCCTCATGTTTTTTCAAGATAGCGAAAAAACGGCGGCGCGTAGCGCCGTGCCAAATTTTGGGTCAATAACTAATCACGATTTTTTCACCCGGACATTTTTGCGAAAATTTAAGTTCGTGTCAGGTCAGGTCCAGGTCACCAGGTAGGTCAAGTGGACCCCTACCTACAAAAACGAGAGTTTGCGTCGTGCATACTACAGTTTCAAGGGATCGAATAATCAAAACTTTAAGGATTACATTAAGATCATTAAGTTACAAAATGTATTCTTGTTTTTTTTTGTATCGGTGACTTAGGTTCGGGTTCAATTGTTGGACGGATCGTCCCATATAAAGTCAATGGAGAGATAATCAATGTTTCGTTCTGTCGATGATATCTTCCCATTTCCTTCTGGATGATGTTATAATATGATATTGTATGATCCAAGGTGCAAGTTTTGCTCAGGAACATAACAGGGGTCAATCTGAGGTCAATCCGAGTCACAAGAAACCTTTTCGTCAATACTCTGGCCATAATGAACGATTAGAGAATGAAACTTACAACCAGTGTGGTTTGTCTCGTCAAGAACACTCCTAACTGATATGCCATGACCTACTTGGGATTACCATTTGGACTTGACCGAGGTAATTTCAAGTTGACAACATAATGAAATTTGTAATATATTTCAAATCGAATTTGAACGAGAACAAAAACGATCATGGCGTAAATCAGTATGACGTTCATCGCAATTTTTTAGATAGAAGTTTTTCACGAAAGTATTTTTGTCAAAATCAGCTTTTTTGACTTTAATGACCTCTAGAGCCTAAACTATTGACCTGAAGTCAATTTTGAGGACCTGGGTGCGATTGCAAATTTCATTGGCTAGTGATTGTCTGTTGGACGTTTGTTTCTAGATAGCATAGTTTCCGAGATATTTGGGGATTTCTGGAGCGATATCCTATAACTTGAAAATTTGACCTTCGATGACCTCTGGTGACCTGAGTTTTGACGTGAGCGAAAAAAAGTCTGAAGTAGTTTCGAAATGATTTTTTTGATAACGGTTCGAATGGTGTCTTTTGTTATGGTCTACGTGCATGGGAAGCCGAGTTAGAGGGGGGGGGGTGTTCAAACACCCCCCCCCCACCCAGTCGCGAAGGAAATGCAGAGGCCCAGTGGGGCGCGGGTTAAAAGAGAAAAACGAGCTAATTTGAGCAATTAAAAAGTACATTGATAGAAGATACCTATCTTTAATTTTTATCCTGTGCAAAGACAGCTTACCAAAGAATATTATAAAAAATATAAAACAACATTATTTTCACTGCGCTCGTTTGAAGGTCAGGTCACCAGAGGTCAAAGGTCATTTAAATCAGAATCAACACAAAATAAAAACTGTGTCTGGAATTATGTTCCTTACTTCTTGCATCGAAAATGTATGATTTCCAGGAATTGGATATTTTGTTGTGGAGTTAATTGAATTAATTGGGCTAGTCCAAAATCGCAGGTGCCTCACCAAAATGCGGGAGGCTATAACTGGCAGCCGTAGCTCCAATCAAGCTGAAACTTTCATAGCGCGATTCAGCGCCCCAGATAACCCCTGTAACGGAGTTGTATCGAAATCGGAGATGTAGGGTGTTAATTTGGGGTTTTCGCTTGTCGATCTGTCCTGGAATGCCCCAGGTGACATTTATGGTTTCCACTGAGATCGTGACCTCTGATGACCTGAGATGACTTTCCTTGGCTTTGGTAGTTTCTAGGACATTTTGTGACGCTTATCTATTTTTTAACAACTTGAAATATATTTCACACAATTAAATGTTCCACTCGGGTCATGCTCTTTCACAGGTCAACCAAGGTGCGGCGAGGTCACTGACCTCCGATGACCTGAGGTGACCTTTTCAAATTCTAGTAGTTTAAAGACATAATGTGACGCTGATTTCAAATTAAGTACTCATTTTGCATAATTGTATGTTCATTCACGATTTTAGCTCGATTATAATTTTATTTTAAAAATGTACGATTTGGATGACATCCGGGTGATTGACATGACCTCAGAGGTCACCTAACGACTCAGGACATTTAAATTGAATATCAACAGCTTCCTCTCATCACAAGCAACACTATGGTGTTTAAATCGAAGCTCTAGCTCAATTGGGAACAAACCGCAAAGGGCGTACCCTCCCCTCTTGCACGGTCACTTTAGGTAAAGGACGTTGCACGGGCGAGGGTTAAATGGCTACCATAACGGATGCTGCCAGTTCAGATGGTTACCATATACCTATCGTCTATCTCCTATCACTCAGCAAGGTTAGTTGGGTTTTCAATCATTACCTTCTTCTTAAAAAAGAACCTGATGTCCATGATTCTTTGTTCAGTCTAGGACCGGCAAGCTTTGATGACTTCCAATGTAAATTAGTAAATTAGACTTATATGATATGACCGTGTGTACTGTGTACACCACAAACGTAGTGCCTCCCTCACTTATGTCGCATTTTAGAACTACGGGCATAGACCTAGTTACGGACGAAATTTTCCTCGTTTTCCATTCGGAGCTGCTTTGTGTCGAATGGAAAAGAAAAAAAAACGTTTCTTCCGTAACTGGCTGAGCCCATTTCTCCGTCGTATTTTCATATTAAAGTCTTAATCTTAATTGGACATACATAATAAAAACTGGAATCAGCTTCAGCCATAAAGTGTGTGGGGTGGTAGTCGATCGCCATAAAAAGTGTGTGTGTGTGGGGGGGGTCAACCCCCCCGGTTTTCAAAAGTGGGGGGTCACGACCCCCCGTCGGCGACGCCCCTGCACTGTACTTACTAAACGAAACACACGTAGTCTAGTTTCAAGCGGATTATCGAGCGGTGTAACAGGAGAAGCGTGCCACGGACTGTCTAATGATATCACAATCCGTAACCGAACCATCTCTATTTGAGAGGCCATGCATAGCGTGGTCAGTCTATCACAATTCACAACAGTCCCAGATATTCTGCTCACAGTAACCGAACCATCTCTATTTGAGAGGCCATGCATAGCGTGGTCAGTCTATCACAATTCACAACAGTACCTGCTCACAAACGAACCATCTCTATTTGAGAGGCCATGCATAGCGTGGTCAGTCTATCACAATACACAACAGTCCCAGATATTCTGCTCACAGTAACCGAACCATCTCTATTTGAGAGGCCATGCATAGCGTGGTCAGTCAAAATAATCAAAATAAATCACAATTCACAACAGTCCCAGATATTCTGCTCACAGTTGACAATACTCGCCTGACAGCCTGTCACACCGAACTGCTAGCCACTGTTGCCGACGTCAGAGAAGAGGCTCGCCCGATCACCCACCTTTGACGACGCAGTCTTCTGACGAGGAGGCGATCACGTTGTCGTTGAACGGGTCCCAGGCGATGTCGAGCACGGGCCCCTTGTGGCCGCCAACGATGGGCGCGTCGGGCGTTTGCCGGCCAGTCTGCCGACAGATCGGTCACACAGCCAGCCGTCAGACACATCGGCAGCGGCACGTCACTGGTCAGAGGCCCGGGGCGTGTCCATGCACACCCTTACCAGTCTATCACAGCCTGGCGCCTGGCGTCCACACCCGCCCACCGCTCACACAGCCAGCCGTCAGACACATCGGCAGCGGCACGTCACTGGTCAGAGGCCCGGGGCGTGTATGCCACCTTACGCCCCGCCTGGCGCCTGGCGTCCACACCCGCCCACCGGTCACACAGCCAGCCGTCAGACACATCGGCAGCGGCCCGTCACTGGTCAGAGGCCCGGGGCGTGTCATGCACACCCTTACCAGTCTATCACAGCCTGGCGCCTGGCGTCCACACCCGCCCCGCTACACAGCCAAGCCGTCAGACACAATCGCCGCGCCGTGTACTGGCAGAGGCTCGGGGCGTTCATGCACACCCTTACCAGTCTATCACAGCCTGGCGCCTGGCGTCCACACCCGCCCACCGCTCATTCCAGACGCCAACAACCAACATAGCGCTAACCGGAGTTTTGTCACACACGAGCAAAGCCTAGTAAAATACATACCAATATGTCAGAACTGTGTCATGTCAGTCCAGTTATATCAGGACATGACCACGGAAATCCATCAATTCCAAAGCTTGTTTCGGACAAAATGTATGAAAAATAAAATAGATAAAATGTACATGTGTAAAAAAACGAATCCCCGAGTCCCAGAAGATATCTTGGCAAAATACAACGGTGGGTCTATAATGCCAATGGTAGTGGTTATGATGATATATGAGTTTACCAGCGCGTCAACTTCAATAGTCATTTGGCACCCATATAATCCCAGTAAATCCCATGATTTATCCCTATTCCGTGCTGGCGGCCAGAACAACGTTAACGTGCTGGGAGGGGCAGATTCTGGGCACCCCCCCCCCCCCGGTTCCCCCAAAGATCTAGAGAACTACTGGGTCGATTTTAATGGTACGAACACCATTCAATTTGTCGTGACAAAATATTTCTTTTTTGACCATCACATTTCTTTTTCGTTCAAAAATTGGGGGCCAGGGGGCAAAAATACGAAAATTTTGGGTGTTCTTTAAAAAGTCATTGCGGCCATGTGATTCGACCGATTTTCATGTACGAAACGTTTTTGAGCTTCATATGCAATGGTTTTCAATACGTGAAAGGGAAAAGTAAAAAAATAAAAATCATAGGCGTACTCAGGAATGCAAAATGGGATTTTTTCTGATAACAAATATGTGCTTTTCCTTAGTGTTTGGGACGTGGGAACGTCCCAAACACTAACGACGTGTTCGTGATTGCTTGAAACGATAGGAAGGTCACATGTGGGCTTTGTTGCTGTAATTTGCTAAATGTAGTATAGTGCGCATAGGCGGATCCAGGTAAACAGCGTGGGGGCACCATGTGCGGAACGCCTTTTATCATCTTACTAATTTGAAGTTGGACCTAGTTTGATGAAGGATATCGCCTCCCATTTTATGTACCTGAGTGCGCCTCTGCCCAAAATATGTATTATCCAAGTATGTATGATGCATATAGCAGTGACATAGTTTCTGGCGCCTTTATCCCACCACAAATGACGAAAGAAGCATGCGCCGCACAACCGCATTCATAACTACCTCACCAAAACATGAGTCTGGAGCCGCCTCTGCTTGGCCGATTTTTTTCTAAATTTTGGCACAAACGTGTCATTCAATTTTAGAAAAAGTGCAAAAGTTTCAAAACGCTAGGCCTAACGGTTCAGAAGCAGCACGCGAAAAACTACTGGGGAGGGCAGAATCTGCCCCGCGCACGGAATAGGGTTATACAAATTGTGGGTCTGAGATTCCAGAGGATATCATGTCATTCATCATTAACACAAAACTGAGGTTCTGATCTTGGATCACAGTTCGCACCACCAAATACAGATTGGTTTTGCTATCTAGATACCTTGGCAGCAATCCGTAAAAGGTGAGGATGCAAATAGCTCTTTACTAGTGCTAACTCGTCCGCTCCGCTGGACGATTACAGGTTGAGTGGTGGTGCAATCCAGTGATGAGCAATCAGGGATTGATAACCCGTACTGCACGTGGCACACCCGTCGTATCTTTAATCGTTTTGTACCCGTCATACACCCGACCGATACGCACAGCCGAACACCAGCGCCACCTTAAGCATATCCGTTGAAGTTGAAGTTAGACACTTTGTTCCACTTATGAGATAGCGCACTCTTATCGGTGACAAATTGTGTCGTGTGCTATCTTTCTAAACACAGACTTTATCTTAACTTGTAAAGAGGACAGTTTAACCCGCGCTTGACCGGGGTCTTATCCGAACGCCATTGACCGGGGGGGGGGATATTGCCCCCTTGTTATCTCCGGAACCGATGATCGTAGCGAGACGCGCAAGGCGGCTGAGGCCAGGTGAGGTGTGGGCATGGCCAGAGCCACCGCTGTAACTGCTGGCAGCGGGCCAGGTGAGGTGTGGGCGTGGTCAGAGCCACCGCTGTAACTGCCGGCAGCGGGCCAGGTGAGGTGTGGGCGTGGCCAAGATCCACCGCTGTAACTGCCGCAGCGGGCCAGGGTGGAGGTGTGGGCCATGGTCAGAGCACCGCTGTACTGCTGGCGAGCGGGCGCCAGGTGAAGGTGTTGGGCGTGGTCAGAGCCACCGCTGTAACTGCCGACAGCGGCCAGGGAGGTGTGGGCGTGGCTCAGAGCCACCGCTGTAACTGCTGCAGCGGGCAGTGAGGTTGTGGGCGTGGTAGAGCCACCGCTGATAACTCCGGCAAGCGGGCCAGGTCGCAGGTGTGGCGTGGTTCCAAGAGGCACCGCTGTAACTGCCCGGTAAAGCCGCGGACAGGTGAGGTGTGGCGTGAGTTCAGAGCATTCCGCTGTAACTGCCGACAGCGGGCCAGTGAGGTGTGGGCGTGGCAGATCCCGCTGTTAACTGCCGACAGCGAGCCAGGTGAGGTGTGGGCGTGGGTCAGAGCCCCGCTGTAACTGCGGCAGCGGGCCAGGTGAGGTGTGGGCCGTGGTCAGAGCCACCACTGTAAACTGCGGCAGCGGGCAGGATGAGGTGTGGGCCGTGGGGCAGAGCCACCGCTTAAATGCCGGCAGCGGGCCAGGGTGAGGTTGTGGGCGTGGTCAAGCCACCGCTGTAACTGCCGGCAGCGGGCCAGGTGAGGTGTGGGCGGTGGTCAAGCCAGCCACTGTAACTGCCGGCAGCGGGCCCAGGGTTGAGGTGTGGGCGTTTTGGTCAGAGCCACGCGCTGTAACTGCGGCAGCGGCCAGGTGAGGTGTGGGCCGTGGTGGCGGCCGCTGTAATGCCGGCAGCGGGCCAGTTGAGGTTGTTTTGGGCGTGGTCAGAGCCACCGCTGTAACTGCCGGCAGCGGGCCAGGTGAGGTGTGGGCGTGGTCAGAGCCACCGCTGTAACTGCCGACAGCGGGCCAGGTGAGGTGTGGGCGTGGTCAGAGCCACCGCTGTAACTGCCGGCAGCGGGCCAGGTGAGGTGTGGGCGTGGTCAGAGTCACCACTGTAACTTGCCGGCAGCGTTGGCCAGGTGAGGTGTGGGCGTGGTCCAGAGCCACCGCTTGTAAACTGCCCGGCAGCGGGCCAGGTTTGAGGTGTGGGCGTGGGTCAGAGCCACCACTGTAACTGCCGGCAGCGGGCCAGGTGGAGGATGCTGTAACTGCAGCAGCGGGCCAGGTAGGTGTGGGCGTGGTCCAGAGCCACGGCGCTTTGTAACCTGCGGCAGCGGGCCAGGTGAGGTGTGGGCGTGGTCAGCAGCCACCGCTGTAACTGTCCGGAGCGGCCCAGGTGAGGTGTGGCGTGGTCAGAGCCACCGTGTAACCTGCTGGCAGCGGGCAGGTGAGGTGTGGGCTGGTAGAGCACCGCTGTACTGCCAGGAGCGGGCCAGGTGAAGGTGTGGGCGTGAGTAGAGCCACCGCTGTAACTGCCGGCGCGGGCCAGGTGAGGTGTGGTGTGGTCAGAGCACCCGCTGTATGCCGGCAAGCGGGCCAGGTGAGGGTGTGGGCGTGGTCCAGAGGCCACCGCTGTAACTGCCGGCAGCGGGCCAGGTGAAGGTGTGCGAGACGTGGTCAGAGCCACCGCTGTAACTGCCGCAGCGGCCCAGGGAGGTGGTGGGCGTGTCAAGAGCCACCACTGTACACTGCCTCGACAGCGGGCCAGGTGAGGTTGTGGGCGTGGTCAGTTTAGCCACCGCTGTAACTGCCCGGCCAGCGGGCCAGTGAGGTGTGGGCGTGGTCAAGCACACCGCTCGTCGAGGTACTGCCGGCAGCGGGCCAGGTGAAGCGTGGTGGGGTGGTCAGTTTTGCCCCGCTTGTAGACTGCGGCAGCGGGCCAGGTGAGGTGTGGGCGTGCCAAGAGCCACCATGTAACTGCCGCAGCGGGCTCCAGGTGAGGTGTGGGCGTGGTCAGAGCCACCGCTGTAACTTTGCCGGCAGGGGCCCCACGTGAGGTGTGGGCGTGGGTCAGAGGCCGCCACTGTAATGCGGCCAGCGGGCCGTGAGGTGCTGTAACTGCCAGCAGCGGGCCAGGTGTAAGGTGGTGGGCGTGGTCCAGAGCACCGCTTGTAACTGCGGCAGCGGGCAAGTGAGGTGTGTGGGCCGTGGGTCAGAGCCACCGCTGTAACTGCCGGCAGCGGGCCAGGTGGAGGTGTGAGGCGTGGTCAGAGCCACCGCTGTAACTGCTGGCCAGCGGCCAGGTGAGGTGTGGGCGTGGTCAGCGAGGCCACCGCTGTAACTGCGCAGCGGGCAGGTGAGGTGTGGGGCGTGGTTCAGAGCCACAGCTGTGTACTGCCGGCAGCGGGCCAGGTGAGGTGTGGGCGTGGTCAGAGGCCCACTGTTAAAACTGCCGGCAGCTGGGCCAGGTGAGGTGGTGGGCGTGGTCAGAGCTAACCATGTAACTGCCGGCAGCGGGCCAGGTGAGGTGTGGGCGTTGGTCAGGTTTCCACCGCTGTAATGCCGGCTTTAGCGGGCCACGGTTGAGGTGTGGGGCGTGGTCAGAGCCACCGCTGTAAACTGCCGACAGCGGGCCAGGTGAGGTGTGGGCGTGGCCAGCAGCCCACTGTACACTGCCGGCAGCGGCCAGTTTTGTGAGGTGCTGGGGCTGTGGTCAGAGCCACCGCTGTAACTGGCCGCAGCGGGCCAGAGTGAGGGTGGGCGTGGTCAGAGCCACCGCTGTAACTGCCGGCAGCGGGCCAGGTGAGGTGTGGGCGTGGCCAGAGAGCCAGCGGACGGCGCACAGCCGACACGTCTGGCCAGGCAGAGCAGCGTTCACCGAAGGCTCACAAATAAAATGTAGCCCGAATCCTTTGATTGGATGGATGTTAAGGATCAGGACCCACGGAAAGCAGAGCTTGTTGCGCGAGCCCTGACCCCACCATCCGATCAGGAAGTTCCAGGTATACGGCAGAACTTAGTAGCGAAAATTGTACGTCCCCTGAGGACGGTGGACGGTCCGTCCGGCCCGCTGGCTTTATCTAACCTTGAGTGCGGCCGCTGCCACCAGCCGCAGGTCATCCCCGCCAGAAGCAAATAGCGAGCGCCGAAGAGACTCGAACTCATCTTACCACCTACCTCGAACCTACGGCTTGACGCCTGCTGCATCACTGGGCAGTGGAGATGATACCATCAGAATCGGATGTGAGGTCAGCACCCAGCTATCAACGGTCTCAATCAACGGAGCAGACCTACAATGGATAAGAGTCGGCAGTTGTCGGTGCTGTGCGGCTGATCTGTGTGCAAAAAATGACGCGGTTGAATGTGGTGCAAAACAACCTAAAACAGACCAACCAAAAGTCAGCTGCATGCACATAGCCTGGTAATATATACCGTTGAACGACCTGAGCCACCGTGTATGTGCATTGTGCCGAATACTAGGGCGCATTCGGTGTGCAGCCGTCACCGCTGTCGTCTCGGGCGGGACGAACGACCCCACAGACGGCTCTCAGTCGCTCACAACCCCAGCCCGTCCAAACTGGGCTGACAACAAACAGCAGCCCGTCCCAACCAGTGTCCTAGGATTGCTTTAAAGCCAGGGTGCAGAGTGGAAAATTCAGACTGAAAATCAGGAAAAAGAGTGGAAAACTCTACCTAAAAAATAACCCCTTTCAATAATATACCCATTTTGCTATTAAACAAAACTTGATCAATTTTCTGCCTTTTTATATATATTAAAATAAATGAGTGAAAAAATAATATTAAAAGTGAAAAAGAGTGGAAAATGGCTCTTCAAATTGGGCAAAAGAAGTGGAATATTATATCTTGTAGGGTGTCACTTAACACCAAAAATTTATAATCCTAGGACAATGGTCCCAACTGGGCTGACAACAGACAGCAGCCCGTCCCAACTGGGCTGACAACAGACAGCAGCCCGTCCAAACTGGGCTGACAACAAACAGCAGCCCCGTCCCAACTGGGCTGAACAAACAAAACAGCAGCCCGAGTCCAACGGGCTGATCAAAACAAGACAGCAGGCCCGTCCCAACTGGTGCTAGACAACAGACAGCAGCCCGTCCCAACTGGCTGACAACAGACAGCAGCCCGTTCCCAACTGGGCTTGACAACAGACAGCAGCCCGTCCAAACTAAGGGTCTGACAACAAACAGCAGCCCGTCCAAACTGGGCTGACAACAGACAGGCAGGCCCGTCCCCAACTGGGCTGACAAACAGACAGCAGCCCGTCCCAATGGGCTGACAACAGACAAGCAGGCCGTCCACAACTGGCTGACAACAGACAGCAGCCCGTCCAAACTGGGCTGACAACAAACAGCAGCCCGTCCAAACTGGGCTGACAGCCAACCGCCCAGTGGCAGTCGGCACGCCAATTTGCACCTCTGTCTCGGCTGTGCCGCCCCCTTATATGGCGGCCGGGCTGGGCCGGGCCGGGCCGGGCGCGGCTGCACCACAGCTGACAGCCGACGGCCGCCACACTCGCCACAGTCAGGCTCCAACAGCGGCACGGCGAGAGCTGACACGGCGCGACCCACACCCACCGACCAACGCTGTACTCAGACGCTGTTCTGAGAGGCAACCGATCGGACGCGGCGAAAGTCACCGCAGCGCCGCGCCTCAGGAAAGCGGCGCTGACGCCGCCGCGCCGCCAGCACGCGCCAGGCATCAGGCCGTCGCCGAGTGTCGCAGTGATCGCGGCGGGCTGTGGCGGGCTACGTGCTGACATAGATCGGGTCACCGGCGGACCGGCCGGCCGTCTGCCCCAGATGACGGCGGGCGGGCGGGCGGGCGGGCGGGCGGGCGGGCCGCGGAGCTGCTGCCGGCGGCGGCAGAGAGTGCGGCCCGCTGACGTCACCGGCAGCCGTCTCCACTGCCAGCGGCGCCGCTGGCTGCGTGGAGCGGCGGCAGGCGCGCGCCAGCGCCACGCAGCAGCCGCCGCTGCCCATATTCGGCGATCGGCGGCCGGCGGCCGGCGGGAGGCGCGGCCTGACAGCAGCGCTGACGGACATCGGTCGGCCGCAGCCGCAGCCGCAGCGCCACACCAGCCAGCCCGACGTATTTTTACGTGGCATCAGCCTCAGAGGCCTATGAATAGCGGTGAATCATTTGCGGGCTGGACCCAGGCCGAGCGGCGGCAGGCGGCACTCCCGTCGGCAGCACCTGCCTACACCTGCCGCCGCCTTCAGCCGCACCAGCCAGGGGAGACAGACAGGCAGCAGTACGGTCAGCACGGTCACGTGACAGCCGGGCCGACAGACAGCACTGTCACGTGACAGACCAGTCAGACCAGGCCAGCTGGGCAGGAGGATCAGATGACGGCCGCGTAAGGCGCTGCAGCCAGCCAGTCTCCACAGTCCATAGTCATAGCCTGCCGGTCAGCCGGCGGTGGGCCGGTACCAGCGCGGCGTCCGGCACCGCCCAGCCACATCGCTCACACGTGATAACAAACGAGACAATAACCCGGCAAAACGACACTGTAAGCCCTCCGCTCGTCAACTTCGCCAGTCATTGGTAAAAGGCCGGATTACACTGATAATGCGGCGCCTAAAGCCGAGCAGCACCGTGTTTAAGTCAGAAAGAATGGAAACGTTCACGTCCAAAGCTATCAAAACACAATACGGTTATTATATTTTTCCGCACACTAGAGCGTTTCGAGCATTGCAATATAATTAAAATGTTCGACTTCTCAAGCAAATGCATGTATACATATGCATAATGCCCGATTTTACGTAGTCAGTAGACAGGTCTTTTAAGCATTTCGATTGCAAAATACATGCAAATGTCATTATGTATGGCACAGATAACATGATACCTGGATTGGACACTCAATTTTCGGCCTCTTATTGCAAAGCATAAATTTGAAACGGAACTGTTAAGCTTATACACTTTTTGTCTCGGCTCGTGCAAATGCGAGTCCAGAACCGTCATTCACTGCTGTGCTTAGCAATAAGAGGCCGAAACATATTAGAATGTCCAACTCACGAACCGGCTAATCATGCATAATCTGCCTGGTGACAATCATCACCACGGTAGATGCAGTTAAATATGCGGACAATGCAGCATTTACAAATGACAACTTACTAATAAGAGCAACGCAACATAATGTAAGCAATAAAATGCAGACGTGATCAAATTAATGGAAACAACAAATGCATATAGCGGAGCAACTAAGAATGCTAACTCAATAGAATATAAACTACACTACCTAACCAATGCCACAGCCATAGGACACCTAATGATCATCAACAATCTTAGAATACTCACCTGCCACACCACAACCACCCCAAATAGTTATACAATAATATTTGACACATCGGTGCAATCGATACATTACCCAAACAATCAAACCATAGTAGATGGAAAAGAGCTTCATTACGATAACATAGCAAGGCAATCACTGTACTATCAATAATTAAGAAAGGTCAATGTTGCCACAGTCAGCACTTTCGTAACAACACTCCTAAAAGCTCGATCCACCACACTTTGCGATCCAGTCTGATACTTCATATTAACACAGAGACCAGTGACAGCTATAAGTGATAGTACACATAGAGGAAAACAGCCAGCGACTGGAACAGGCCGAATTGAAAATGTGCTCTATATCAACCGTAAAATATCAAAAGAACGATTTACTGATCACAGCAACAGCTAAAATACAAACGGACTAGAAGAAGGCCTGTGCCAAAACAACAAGACGAGACAGAGCCAAACCTCGTCACAACGCCATACCTAACATCTCGGAAGAATAAACACACATAAACGTGTAATCTAACAATGGAACCACCACAGCCGCCAACAGATGAAACAAACCTGACTAAAAAACACTCGTCAGGAAAGCGAAAAGTGCTCGCACCAGACCAAACGGAATGTTGGCGACACGAGAGGCGACGCTGCAAGGTCCACTTGACATGCATGAAAGCGCGGATCACGAGAGAGGGCGACCCTCTACGTAGCGAACTTCCGACCGGGGGAACGGCCCTAAATCTTCAAACAACTCACCCGGACAAGCAGAAAACTGCATAGTTAAACACAAATATATACAACTAACAACACAATCTAACAAGCACCAGCCAGAGTTCCAAATATTTCCATACATACAAACTCACTCTCTGTTGGTTTCTACGATAGCGAATGGCACTGAGACAACAAGTCTCCGATAGCCGTCGAGCTAATAAGTGCCGGACGGCGACGGGACCAGCTGGCGCACGGTGTCCACGCGGGGACGATGCTGACCGCAGCCTGTACGCGTCAGAGAGGCGGAACGAGCTTAGACGGACAGCAGGTGGATGTAGCGAGAATGGAGCACAGCCTGTAACGCAGAAGCTGTAACCGGTACGCAATGGACGGAGAACACTGGCGCAAGCCAGCTCAATAATGCTGAACAAGTGAAAAACAGTATAAACAACTAAATCAAAACCACCACCAACTAAGACATAACAACATAAAATACACTAACCAAACGACAATCAAAGCCGACGAGACGAAGCTGGACACGGCAGACGGGACGGGATAGACTGCATGGCCAAATGTAGCCAGTCAGGGGGACCGAGCTGCACCAGGCATGTGTAAATAACAACAGTAACTAAAAAACCAACTCAACAAGGGAACCACCAGAAGAACGCCAGAGTTGTACCCGGGCGGGAACAGCTGAAAACGCAGGCTAGTACGGCGGGAGGCACCAGGAAACCAAGCGTAGCGGCAGGTGTAGCTGGAAGCGACCAGATAGGCGAACAAGGATAAGCGGATATTGGACGAGCTGACGCAGTAGCAACAAAGATAGGCGGCCCGAAGAGGAACACAGACATGGCGCACAAGCGTGCTAACAGGGGGGACCAGATGGCGCAGGAGTGTAATAGCGGAGATATAACAGGTGCAGGACGAAGCTAGAACCAGAACAGTACTCGTATGCGTGAGCTACTCCACAGGGAGACCAGCATGGCGCAACGTGTAGCATGGGGGGACGAGCTGACGCAGGTTTAGCGGAGGGGACGAGCTGAAATCTGCAAGGTAACTAAATAAGCGGGGGAGCTGATACGACATGATATCGCGTGGAACGGAAAAATAAGAGAACGAGACCGTAACAACGCAGGTGATTAAGCGGAGACCAGCTGCAGAGCAGGCAGGTGTAGCCGATACCCGGGGACAGAAAAGCTGACGCAGGAAACATAGAATCCTTGTAGCGGAAGAACGGGACAGAACAATAAATAGAAGCGCAGGTGCATCAGCGAGGAGGACGAGCTGACGCAGGATTAGCTCAGGACATACTGAAGAGAAACGAGCTGACAATCAAGATATGTAGCCCGGAACCGAAAGAGTGGGTACAAACCCAAAACCTGCCCCACAACGGACAGACAACGCTACAAAAACATACGACACCAACAAACTGAACAGTATAGAGGCGATGGAGCGCAGGTGTAGCGGGGGGACGAGCTGACGCAGGTGTAGCGGGGGGACCAGATGGCGCAGGTGTAGCGGGGGGACCAGCTGACGCAGGTGTAGCGGGACGGGACCAAGCTGGCGCAGGTGTAGCGGCGGGGACGAGCGGCGCAGGTGTAGCGGGGGGCGAGCTGACGCAGGTTGGTTAGCGGGCTGGGGACCAGATGGACCAAGGTTGTTAGCGGGGACGAGCTGCGAGGTGTATCGAGGGGGACGAGCTGACGCAGGTGTAGCGGGGGGGATGAGCTGGCGCAGGTGTGAGCGGGGGGAGGACGAAGCTGGCGCAGGTTGTAGCGGGGGGACCAGCTTGACGCAGTGTAGCGGGGGGACGAAGGCTGGCGCAGGTGTAGCGGGGGGCACGAGACTGGCGCAGGTGTACGGGGGACGAGCTGACGAGGTGTAGCGGGGGACCCAGCTGGCGCATGTGTAGCGGGGGGACGAGCTGACGCAGGTGTAGCGGGGGGACCAGCTGGCGCAGGTGTAGCGGGGGGGACGAGCTGACGCAGGTGTAGCGGAGGGACGAGCTGACGCAGGTGTAGCGGGGGGGGGGACGAGCTGGCGCAGGTGTAGCGGGCGACGACGCTGACGGCAGGTGTAGCGGGGGGACCAGCTGGCGCAGGTGTAGCGGGGGACGAGGCTGACGGCAGGTGTAAGCGGGGGGAACGAGCTGACGCAGGTTTTGTTAGCTGGGGGACAGCTGACGCAGTGTGTAGCGGGGGGACGAGCTGACGCAGGTGTAGCGGGGGGGACCAGATGGGCCAGGTGTTAGCGCGGGGACCAGCTGACGCAGGTTTGTAGCGGGGGGGGATCAGATGGCGCAGGTGTAGCGGGGGGACCAGATGGCGCAGGTGTAGCGGGGGGACGAGCTGACGCAGGTGTAGCGGGGGGACGAGCTGGCGCTGCGCTGCCAGCCAGCCAGTCAGCAGCAGCAGCAGCAGCAGCAGCAGCGGCGGCCGGCTGACAGCAGACGGTCACCTCCGCCGGGCAGCAGCAGCAGCAGCAGCAGCAGCGGCGGCCGGCTGACAGCAGACGGTCACCTCCGCCGGACCCCGGCTGACACTCAGACAGACAGAACCAGTTCTGCAATGCCGGCCATCGCACCAGCCCACAGACGGTCCACACAGCAAAAGTGGGCGGATGCCGCGCTCGTATGCTGGTACGTCTCCGCAGAGGAAGCTGTGACGACCTCCTACGTTCTATTGTCGGCGAAAATGGAGCTTTTTTAAGTTTCAAAACTGGAAGGGACCTGCTTAGTGTTCAAGAAACGACATTCAAAGCGGTGTTTATAACACTGGTATATCTGTGGTATGTTGACAGTAGTGAGTAGCACAGTCGCTCTTGCCATAGGTAACGCCGTCAGGACAAGGGGTTGAACTTTAGGCCAGGCTATCAGTGTGAGCCGCTGGTGGCGGCCGCTGGCAGTTGGATGTGCCGGGGATCGCCCAGCGGTCGGCCGCCACTGCCAGCCACTGCCAGCCACTGCCTGTCACCTGGTGAAGGGTGTCCCGGCGACACACCGCTGGAGGCAGAGACGTGCAGAGGGGCAGAGGGACGCGCGCGAGAGCCAGTATTTCAGGCACGGTGTATTTTTACCGGCATTGGCACGTGCCAGCGTCTGGTGGGCGGCGGGCGGCGGGCGGCGGGCGGCAGGCGGCGGGCCACAGAGCCACAGAGCCACCCCTGCTCTCTGTGTCAGCCTCTGTGGGCCGGGCCGCTCTCAGTCGAGGCCGCCAGCCTGAGACCCCGCCTCCGAACACGATACAACCCAACTCCCATCCCATCCCAGCCGAGACTAATGTAACCAGCGGTGGAGAATCAAGCTGTATTGGAACATCTTGTCAGGTTATGCAAAAATAGCACTTACTACCCTTTGGCCACACCAACTTTGGAAACGATTATCTACACACAAATGTAGCCCTGTTTTTGACGTTGGCATGTCACCTTGTCGTGTAAATTAACCTATGCTGTCTTAGGAATTAAATCCTATGGCATCCTCATACTCACCACGCCCACTGGAGGGGGGGGGGGTTATTCCCCATGTTTTCCGTGAATAGCTCAAAAAAGAAGCGAAGGAAGGCGGTGGTTTTGTGTGACATTTAAGCCAACACAATGGCGGATCGTTTGGCATATTTTTGCACTCGGATAGCAAATTGTTGAGTTATATGGATTTGAAGTCCAAGATGGCGGCCAGAATCGAGGTCGGCGAAGCGATGTCCTCGGAATCAACAGTCAGATCGGGATGACGCAAGCGCCATTCGGTAGTCAATGTCAATGTTCATCCCGGACACAACCAGACATGTGCTCGGATCCCAGAAGCCTCAAATTTGGAATCAAGGTTCTGACAACGATAAAGCACAACAGCACTAAATATGCGATTGTAACTTCTAGCGTCCGGATCCCTCTCTATTGCCTGAGCCTGTTTGGCTTGTTTGGCTATCAAAAACGCTCGAAAATAGCCTGAGATCCACTTTGGATCCCTGAACATCGGATCCATGATCCCGAAGGATCTTGGACCATTTTCGCGGTGTTCCGATACTTCGATTGACGAAAAAACTTGCACATGGAAAAAGTAAGCACGAAGCAATAGTTTGCAATGTGCGGAAGAGCTATAGAATATCACCCGTCGCCACAATAGTCATTTAAAGCCCAAAACGCCTGGGGGAATGGAACATGTCTGGACACAACCTTTGACACATTGCTGGTGACCTGTGACGTCACAGAGGTCAAATTCCCAAAATGGTAGCATTTGGCCAAATTTGACCTTCGTGACTTTGTTTAACCTTGAAGATATTGACCTAAGGCCACCCGAATATCAGCAACTGTAGAACATCATAGCACCTACCTACTCTGTCCCTGTAAGTTTAACTGTTCTAGCTCTCATACTTTCGGATATATCAGGGAAAGCACAAAGGTCCCCCCCTCTCCGGTGCGCGTTAGTGCCTAGTGGCATACCCTTCTTCGATGCCCGTTAGTGGCATACCTCTCTCCAGTGCACGTGTTAACCCGTGAGTTATTGAGGTATTTTCCATAACGTGACTTACTGGAGGTGCTATTTTTTGCCCCCCTCGGATCCTGGACTGGACCGATTAAAAAATATATAACGGCGTTCGATATCTCTGGAAAATTTATTGAAGAAAACCTAATATTGTTGACCTCAGGTCACCGATGACGCCACAGGTCACGCACGTCACAGATCACGTCAAATAGTCCGCCCTTGTAGCTCAGTTGGGAGAGCGCTGGTTTTCTGACCTATCCCAGTAATGGCAGCCTGGGTTCGAGTCGCTTCGGCGCTCGCTATTTGCTCCTGACTGGGAATGGCCTGCGGCCGGTGGCAGCGGTCGCACTCAAGGCCAGGTAACGTCAGCGAGCGGGGCGGACCCGCTGTCACATGATATGCTCGGGCGACGTAATAACTTTTTTCGTCTCTAATTATCTGCCGGCCAACAGAATTGCGCATACGGGTGGTGAGGTCAGGACCAGCGCAACAAGCTCTGCTTAGCGCGGGTCCTGACCTCGGCAAGCCATCCATACAAAACATTCGGGCTAAATTTATAAAAAATAAAAATAAATAAAAAAATGTTTGACCGTGTCATAAAGATCTCGATGTCGCGCAAAATTGCTAAATTACACGCATAAGCAGTCGATAAATCGGTATGATTCGTGTGATTGACCATTCTAAGCTGTTAATGACCTTGGGTCAGGTCAAGGTCATCCGAGGTCACGAGATCAAACTGCAGATTACGATCATTAGGCATTGTAACACATGTTTATGGGTTTATTTTTCGTCTAAAACGCACAAATACCCAAGAACATTGTTCCATATCAATAGAAGTAAAACGCAAAAAACGGAAATGCACTTTTTAAGCATGGCTTTTATGTGATACGTGGTCGATTTTTGTCTTTGAAAGTCATAAGCCCTTCATTTTTTGACGATTTCGAATTCAAATTTGATATACATATTCACCGAACACGTCCCGATCACATATATTCATGTTTTAGGATATTTTTCATATTGCAAAAAAACGAGATAGCAGTTTGAGTCTATTATCATTCATCTGAAAGCCGTGTTTATTATCAGTCATTTACTGTATAACAATTTAATTTATATTGCAAATTGAGCCTTTGACAGTGTTTTCCGCATACCCTTACTTTTCAACAAAAAGCGTAGAACATGACGTCACCCTGACGTCATTCCCGGTTAAATGTCATTACCTCTTCTTTTTCCTTTGGCCAAAATGTGTAAAATTTATGTGAGAAAGGTACCGAAAGTTTGGTAGCGATACTAATGCTGGTTTAGGATATATTGCCAAATAACGGGAGGGGATAGCCCCACAGTTACTCGCGGGTTAACTCGCGCCACAATCGCCGTGGCGGCAGGGGGTGGGCGTTTCGACAACCCCCCTCGAACTCGGCTCCTATGGGACCTAGCCATATACAGAAAACACTGTTCGAAATCTCGTCAACAAACCTTTTGAAACTATTTCAGGTATTTTTGTCTCAGGTCAATATTTAAGTACCCAGAGGTCATCAAAGGTCAGATTGTCCAGATTTGGGGCTTTGCTCCAGATACCCCCAAATATCTCGGGAACTATCCTAGGGAACTACAGGGTGTCTCATAAAAAATGGCACCCTAAGTTCCTTGGTTCATATCTGCAACATTTTTGGCTGAAAATAAAAACCAAGCATACCATTTGAAAGAGCAGACAATTTTCTTTCAGGCCATCATAAACATATCTCGATAAAATTCAACGTGGAGAAATTGTGTCACGACACAAGTTCACAGTTTGCCCTCAAAATGAGCTCCACCAGTTCATTTGCTCCACCACTATGGACGCACGCTTGGAGACGCTTCGGGACGGCACTGACTGACGGCACTCGCTAACTGCCTCTGGGAAAACTGTGTCCAGCAGGTCCTTCAGCTCTTCGACGTTTTGGATTCTTTCTCCTTTAAAAACAATTCGCTCAACTCTCCCCAGGCGAAAAAAAAATCAAGAGAATTAAAGTCCGGACATTTAGTCGGCGAGGCTTCCGGCTAGATGTAACCGGGACATGATTCGAAATTCTCTGACGCTTCGAGCCGTGTGAAATGGTGTAAGGGGCAACAATGTAAGGGGCAACAATGCAGATGTAAGTGGCAACAATAACTTGCGCGGCCATAAAACGGAATAGTAGATCATCTGACTCGAGGATCTGTTTACGTCGTGTATGGAAACTGTTAAGCTTTTTAATCCCGAATCGTTACTAGAGTTTGTGACTTTCTTCTTGACATCGTGTAGCCACATATGATATCTATTGATATATGTTTATAGGCTTAATTGTAATATTGTTGCGCTTCTTTCGAATGGTAGTATTGGTGTTTCTCGTCTGGTAAACTGTGTGAGATATTAGGCGAAGAACATAGGGGTGCCATTTTTTTTATGAAACCCTGTTAATGGGGATGTCAGGAAAATGTCATACCCTGGGTCACCGATGTAAAAATACGACATAGCAGAATCGCAGGTACTCTAGCCTGATATATGTATGTATGTCCATCCTGTGAGTTTCAAACGACTTGGTCAGATCCTGTGACAGCTGACTGTAACACGACCACAAACTTCTTGGAGGTGGGTTCACTTGACGTCACGTGACTTGACGTCATCGTAGGCTGCCGTGCCGTCATCGTTAGGGCAGCATGACATTCGCGAACGGAGGCCGCGGGTACCGACCACGAGTCATACGGCCTTATTTATTTAATTTAGTCCGATCATATAGCTGATGGCACACGGCGCACGGATTTGATTATCGTTATCCTGCCATTCACTGCCATCTAGCGGCGAGAAATGTCCAGTAATGAGAACGCTCTCGTACCGCACCGCGGCAATAAGGTCTGCGAAATACCAGAAACGAGGTAGTTTGTAACATTGGGTCTGGGAGGATATTTTGCATGCGATTGAAATAAATGAAGATGGATCGGCATACTCTGATGGCCATCGTCTAGGGGCGTAGCTTCTCCAGACAAGCTTGGGGAGGGCTAAGCTGGGAAAAAATCGACTAACCTTCGCCAGTGTAGGGGGATGAATGTCATGCCGCCTTGGCTCTTCAGAAATAACTCACCGGTATTTTTCAACCGATTGCAATGTATTTTTGTACCCTACGTTAAAACGATTTGACACATACTCTAAAAATTTCGGACTTTTAGCCTTTATAACCCGTGACCTGTGACCTGTTTATCAAGGTCATGTCAGGCGCAAATGGTGTCCGGTAGTATCAATTCTTGCATCTTGTGCCGTTTCCGAGTGTTTGTTGTTCAGACGCATATGCATAGGTACCTATTTCCAGTTGAGAGTTGTGGTTTGCACTGAGATTGTGACTTCGATTGAAGGCAAATTCAGAGGCAGACCGAGGTCACTGACCTCCGATGACATGACATGACCCTTTTGTAATAAGGCTGTTTCTAGGACAGTTGTTACGTTGATTTCAAATGAGGCACCCATTAAGCATTTATGATGTTCATTCATTATTTTAGCCCGAGCCCCGATTAGTGTTCATCTTTTTAAACATTTACGATTTGATGACTCTGAGGTCATTGTCATGACCTCAGAGGTCACCTAGTGACCCAATAACTTAAAATTGGGTGTCAATGGCTACCTCTCCTCCCAAGCAGCACGCTCGTTTTTATCGAAAGCCTTCATCCTTAGGGGCGATATGCCAGCGCCCAGGGGGTTGTATCCCTTCCCCCTACACGTCACGCAGGATGCCCACACGCCACGCAAAAAAGCATACATAAATTTAATGTCAACACCAACATCAAAGCCAAACCATACAGCTGGATACACTCCACAAAGGGCGATATTAATAGCAAATAATAAAACACATGGTGTGACACGCTGCCACGAGGCAGGACGTGTTCCCTTCTTTTTTAGGCTAAATTCACCTTTCGCTGCTGGATGGTTTTGGTGTATATTTTATCAGACCATGATACTAAACAAAGCTCAAAGGCCATCTCCTGGCTGTTTCCCCGTCAATCCAGTAAACTAGAGTTTTCTTGAGAATATGGACCGTTCAAAGTACGGAGACGCTCTCGCTCTATGACGATGTATTCTGTCCAAATTCTCCTTAGATAAGACGTTTTCACGAGCTCTCACGTGGCAGGGAGATCCACATTTTTTCTTCTCAATTATCCGGCTCCCGCCGGTGGTGTATTTAAATCCACAAATATTCGGGAGTGGCCTATCCGTTCTATAATCCATGATTTAGTGTAGCCCTGCTGTTTACACAAAACCCGAAAAGGTCTCCTTCGGCGCTCATGAAGCAGATTGAAGCCATTCACTGGAACGGGTCCAACTAAACACTGTTGCATAAGCCAAACGACTTGGCGTCTCTGTCGTATATCTGAGGCGCCGACCCGCCTGACCGCAACATGACCAGAGACGTTGCGACCAGAAACGGCCTGTCTGTCATCTCAGTAAGCTGTCATCTCGGCCGCCGACCCGCCTGACCCCGGGATGACCGGAGACGGGCAGCAGCTGCAGGGTATCGGTCATCGAACATCAGACGCCGGCCGGGCCTTGACGGCGCGGACTGACTCGGGGACAGCAGACAAGGCTCTGCAAATCGATAGGCATCGCACTCGGCTGAGACGCCGCTATACGCTCCCTGACTCAAGGACGAGCGGCGCGCGCGGCGTTATATTGCGGCGCTCGATGTGCGCCAGATGGTCGTTCCCGCGACCAGCCCAGCGGCGCGCGCGGCGTCCTCTAGCCGCGCTCATGTGCGCCCATGTCGTCTCCGCTGAACCACCCAGCGCGCTGGTTGTCCGCATCAGTGATAGCGAACCAAATATTGTACCAGGAGCAGCTGGGCTTATCCGACATTGGGTGCACTTGAGCTCGCGAGTGAGACGCGGGATGTTGTTCTCGCCGCGCCCGGACACAGATTACACCTCCAATCACAGTGCATAACTTGTCATAGGCACTTAAGGCAGGTATCATCATTGCGACCCCGGCCGGCAAGTCGGTTCAGACCCGTGCCAGCTTCGCGATCTCATCTCCCCATGAGCATCTCCGACGCAGTCTCAGACCGGCCTCTCAGTAACCACCGGTCGACCGCTGCCGGCTGCCGGACCGTGCCGGCTTCATCATGACTGGCCCGGCGACCAATGGACCGTGGCTGAGAGACCCCCTCTGCCGTGCCCGCGGACATCACCGGCGGCCGGCACGTGCTGCATGTTAATGCGGCGCGACCGGCGCTAATGTGACGCGCCGCCGTGCTGCCCCCAGTTCCCGGCAGCCGGCGGCGGCGGCGGCGGCGGCGGCGGCGGCTGCTCGCTCCGGTCAGGTGCGGTGTAGGTCCGCCAATCATTGCCGATTGGTGGGCAGGTGAAAACGCCGGCATACGGGTACTATATGCCGGCTCGTTATTGATCCCGAAACAGCGCGCGCGTGCCGCTCTCTGTGGTAGTTGGCTGTTTGCTCTGAGGCCGGCTGACTCTGTACTGACGGCTTCCGGACAAAGCCGAGTCGAGACGCTGACTCCGACAGGCGAGTCACTCAAAGCCTGAGTCTGTACTATACAAACAGTTCTCGAGCGTGTGCAAGATCAGAAAGGAGATGCCTTTTGTCTAATTATTCCAAAACACAACGCCTAACTCGACATATAGATACGTACGTATTGAGTACGTATTGAGTGATTCACAAATGCACTATATCAATTGAATTTAAGTAGACATTTTACGTTTGACATCATTCACATTTCTTTGTCCTGCGGAAAAGTGTTCATATACTTGCACTTACACTGAAAACAACGGCCCCATATAACTAGCCCATCTCAGCCCGCCTCGACCTTGCCGACCTGACCCGTAAGCAGATGATCTGCGGCTGCGTCCCGCTGTTCTGAGTGTTCGTTATCGGTAGAGGCGGTATCAGTGGCTGATCTGGAGGACACCGGTCTGCCTGCAGTCTGCCTGCAGTCTGACGTCAGTCTGCAGCAGGCACCGTCATGGATAGTAATTATACAGTCATCGCGTCCTGGGCACTGCGCCGGACTGCACGGGTCGTTAGTTACCTGATACCTTAACAGATAGTAACCTGATACCTGATACTTTACCTGATAGTAACCTGATACCTGTTACCTAAAGAAAGCTTTATCTTGTATTTAGAGAGCGTTGACAAATAAAGAGATTAAGTCGAGGCATATCAGAAAAGTTGATTATTATATAATATTATTTGTTTTGTGGGTGCGAGGCACATTTACTCCTCGTATGAGGCAGTAGATAGGATCAATATAAGGTAAACATACACATATGCACTTCGAACAATTGGCAACTTCCGTTCCAATTTCGCCATCGAAATTAGGCTGAAAAAGAGAAACAAACACAATACAAGACAGGCATTCGCCACTTCTACATTTTAACGCATTTAAATACAGGTACTTTATCTGAATGTATGTCAGACAGCCTCGATACATTGAGATACACCGTGTGTATTCCCTTTCATATTCGTATTCGTATTTTCATCATGTATTAGTATTTCCACATAGAGACGAATGTGGCGAATCAAGCACGTCTTCATGAAACAAACATGGGAGATGTCATATCAGACATGGAGAACGTAACTAGAAGCCGCTGGCCGCACAAACAAAAAGATACGCTGAAAGACCGCCAATATGCCTGTAGTCTGGAAACTGTTTGAACTATTTCTTTCGCATTCTGACGATAGAAAGTAATTGTTTGAGGTAGCTATCGCCGTTCAGTAAACATGTCTACTTTACCTTCCATAAATCAATTATCTTCGCGTCTGAGGGTTTGAGTACTACCAGCGCCAGAGGACGTGTGCCTCCTTTCAGGCCATAGGCGAATTACAGGGAAAGAGGGGGAGGGGCATGGCCCTATCACTTTTCGCTCATATCTTTTTTACCGCTACTCTCTTTTCGTTTTTGCCTTCAGTGAGAAATGTGTTTTTATGGCAAAGCGATTCGCCGAAGACTGTAAAAAAGCCCCACATGAATACTGCAAATCAATGTCGTCCATATATGGGTTGGCGATTTCTCTTCAGCAACCGAGACTTAAAATTTCGACCTTACCGCTGTCCCCCCCAACATCTACATTTGTCGTGACGTTCCTACATCCCTGTTGCAGGCGAGCACAGCGAGACGTGACACATGACCGCACGGCGAGCCGAGCCGAGCGTCACCATTGTGACGCACCACAAAGGCCGCAACCGCGAGCGAGCAGCTGGGGACGGCGCCAGGGAGACGCACTTGTCACCCAAAACCTCCCACACACGGCGTTATTCAGATGTAAAAACAGCGCGCTAAGGGTGGCCGGCATTGAATTGACGCAGGGGGGACGTTGGGCAGGGGAGGGGAAAGGAACACTACACTTCGGCTTTGTGGCGGCCCCGGAGAGCTCGCGGAGAGACGCCAGGAAAGGACGGCAGGGCGACGGGAGAGTACGCCAGCAGCGCTGGTTTGAGGTGGTGGATATAGGTGGCGCCGTCAGCGGGCTCAGACTCAACCGCGGAACCAACCGGCCTGATATGGGACCGAGTGACTTGCAGTGGTGTTGTGACGGCAATATATCTTTCTGTTATATGACTACGGAATATTTTCTGCATGGGACATGCTGCTAAATGTAAAGCTAAAAAATGGTACTTATATTAGCACCAAACGTGTGCAACATGGTGCGAGTTATATTGTATCTAATTCTTTCATTATCTGCAATTCTTTAATTTATTTCATTTCGTTTATCTTCGTATACTTTCTAGTTATAAGATAAGGGTGCACAGTCGAGTAGCGATGAATGGCAGTCGGTGCAGTCTTCCAGGGGCAGTAACCGAGGGCAGCAACGCAGGCCTCGTCTGCCGCCCTCCGGTGGCACTGAACTTCACCCACCCTCCCCCTCCTTCAATCGACGAGCTGACAATGCGCACCAGACGCATTCTTACCAGAGAGCAGCTCTTCACAGCAATATCATGCACTCGGCGATAAAAACGCCTAGTGTGGCGACACGTGAGAATGCGGGACTGACTGGTAATATTCGCCGGTGCGTGCGGCGGGGGTCGATTTCGAGTGGGGGCGTCCTGGGGTCGCCCGGGAGTCGGCAGGGGTCGGCAGGGGGACGATAGACTCGGGATCTCAGCTCTCCTCTCAGCAGCGGCGCCGGCAGGGGTGTCTGACGGTGAGTTAAGACCTCCCACGGCGCCAGGCAGAGCGATGTCAGGTGCGCTGAAACAACACCAGCGCCACTCGGAACAATGTCGTGTTGGAGGACTGGCTGGAGTGCATTCCGATGGTGGAGAAGTCGCAGTCATGAGCGGTCGATGAGAGGAACAGAAGTGGATATCCCGCTAGTATCGGAATGCTGATCATTGTCCAGGCCGGTGTAGCGCGTACATACAGAGCAACGAGAAGGCTATAAATCCAGTTCCCACGGCTGGACGACAAAGCAGATGGTCGCCCCCGCCACACACCACTCTACCACATGGCTATATAGAAAGAAGCGAGAATGCCGCCGCTAGTTTGTATGTGTGTGAGGCGGAGATTCTCTTCTGCCTGAACGTCCCTGAGTCGGTTGGGGAAGGCGGACTGGCCAGAGATAAGTGAGGTGAGCAGTCTGGACACGTTCTACTCAAATCTGTCTACTCGACAGTGGCCGGCCACGACCTGACTCCCTGAGTCGGGGGGAGGGGTCACTGGCCAGAGTGTGGTCAGTCTGGCTCGTTTCTACTCAGCTGTCTACCGACAGTGGGCATGGTTCCACGACGACGAAGGCCGGACCCGCCCAGCGACAGCTTCTTCATCCAGACGGTATCATGCCACACTCTCCCCAGCCCTAGACACAGCTCTCATTTCCAGACGGTATCCGCGCCACCCTGCCGCCCAGACGAACAGCTCTTCATCCCAGACGGTATCCTGCCACCCCGCCGCCCAGACGACAGCTTCTCATCCAGACGGTATCTGCCCACCCTATCGATTCCGCCGCCCAACGAACAGCTCATTCATCCTAGATTCGGAATATTCAGCCAGCCTCCCGACCAAGACGACGCTCTATCATTCCAGTTACGGTATCCGCCACCTCTTCCGCCGCCCAGTACGACAGCTCTTTCATCCAGAACGTATCGCACCGCTTTTCCGCCCGCCCAGACGACAGCATCTTCATTCCAGACGGTTATCTGCCAACCTTTGCAATTGTCAGTGTTCCGCCGCCTCAGACGATTCAGTCCTCTTTCATCCAAGACGGTATCTGCCACTCGGCGAACCAGTAGCGGACAAGCTCTTCATCCAGACGGGAGGTCCGCCACATTCCGCGACCAGACGAACAGCTCTTCATCCTAAACGTATCGCACACGCTGACCACGACCGACAGCAATCTTATACAGACGTGTATCGCCACACGGTCCAGACACGAACAGCTCTTCATCCAGCGTATCGGCCACAGATTTGCGGCGACCAGACTGGAGCAGCTCTTATTCCAACGTAACTGTTGCCACACTCGGCGACCAGACGACAGCTCTTCACCCAGACGGTATCGCCACACGGCGACCAGACGACAGCTCTTCATCCAGACGGTATCGCCACACGGCGCCGATTGGGCTGCGCTTATCGATAATTGGTGGCTCACCGTTACAGATGGCCGGCTCGGCCGCGTGTCACCTCCAACAGTCGACGCTAATAGCTCGCCGTGCCCGTGCAAAGTAGCTAAATTCCGTAGCATCGAGCTGGTGTCACAGAAACGGTGGGAGCAAAGCTTCTCATCTAATTTGTGGGCGATCTGCTGGCGGTCTGTCTTTTGGATGGATGGATGTATATTGAGGGCAATGATCGACGGATATTGCGTATGTCGCGATGCTTGACTTGAATATCCATCGCCAATGGCTTTTAAATTTTCCAACATTTTAACAGTTCTTAATGTTGAACCGCAGAATATTATTTTTACCCCTCGCCCTGGTGAGGGGTCATTTTTAACCCCTCTCAGGCTGTTCGGGAATAGCGGAAAACGGTGGCGTAGCGCCGCCCAATTTGGCAAAGCTATTCGGGCATCAATTACCCACACTGTGTAAAAGTTTTGACCTCAAGTTATCTCAGGTCAGGTCACCAGGTCACAAAGGCGGATCCAGAACCCCTCCCCAAAGGAGTTTGGGGAGGGGAAAATTTAAAAAGTCTCACCCAATTCCGAAAACGAATCCAATTTCGTTTAAGTAGTGATACTGATTTAAAGGGCACTTTCCTTAGTTAAGCTGCTTAAATTTTCTTCTGTATAAGGAAATGTGTCAATTTGCCCCAATTTCAGGCGGAAAGGGAGAAGAACCAAACCGAGTGGCCATTTTCCATTTTCCATTTTCCTCCATTGACCATTTTCCATTTTCCTGAACCGTAGATCCGCCTCCGCCTGGTCATGTCAAGTGGCATTATCTTCATAAATGTTTGTGGTCGTGCCAAAGTCACAAGTATTTGTCCGAGATATTTGCTGCTTGCAGGATTTCATAAGGTCATAAGATCCTATACAATTCGTATATCTCGGATGTTTTGTATTGGTGACCTAAGGTCAGTTCAATTTCATGATCTCCCCATTATAATGGGTGGTGGATAGAAAAAAAGGATAAAAAAATGTAAATGGGATAATGTACAAGTGCTTCCTATTTATAAAACAATAATGCCTTAGGTCAGGTAAATTCTGTCAAAATATTGTTAATTTGGCACTTTTTATAACCCAGGACCAATTGCTGCTCACAGTGCTCAGTGACCTCTGCAGGGTCAGCTGACTGAGATCATCTGAGGTCACCAGCACTTTTTTGCTAATACCTCTTGAAATAATAAAGATAGAGACGTGCGAATGACACCAATGTATTTATCTCTTCAAGACGCATTGCAACATATGCAACATGACTTACCTGGATCACCGAATGACCTTGACCTGAGGTAAACTTTTTTAGTTGATCTTACCAGATCACGATTAACATGTTTTCAACAAGTATTGATGAGACCAACACGAAAGTGTTAAGTGTTAAGACTATGTTCAATGGATACAATAAAGACGTGCAAATGGCGCAAAATTTCAATGATATTTCACCCATCAAGATGCATCGCCACATATGCAACATAATCTACCTGAACTA
>VOPJ01000222.1:0-12490 GCA_014673585.1 Semibalanus balanoides
TGGGCACTCATCTACATCAATCCACATATTTTTCCCAAGGCGGTATATCCCCTTTAACTGCTGTGCCGGCTAACCCAGCGGGACGCTTATTTTTGAACCAATAGTACATGGGCCTTGATCGATCTGTCGTTAGCACGTTTGACAGCACCAATCACAGCCCTGTATTCTGTTAAACCTACCAATCACGGCCAAGTTATCTGCTTACCTTTGTGGTCACGTGGGCAGAATACTGGGCCGTACTTGCCTTGGTGCTGAGAAATCGCTGACAACAGATCGATCAAGGCCAAAGTTTTAATGGCGGCGGAACGCGGAGGAGGCTTTTCTTTTGAAAGTGAAGTTGAGTTTATTTGGTCAAATACAAATATTGGTGGCGTGTAGAATCCTTGGAAGCAGAAATGTGCTGGATCCGGTATCCAAGCTGAAATCTGGATATACTGTGTCCTGTGGTCCGGGATACCCAGGTACACCAGTAAGCTGAAAGGATCCACATAAGAATTCCCAGATCCTGATATATTTAATTGTCCGGAAAGAGATCCACTGGCGATCCAGATCCAATTTTGGAGTCCTGGCATGCTGGTAGGTCAGCTGCCGGGAGAAGTATCGCTACCTGGCTGGCTAAGCTTAAACTGGTTACGACGGGCAACATGTTCGGCAACCGGAAGCTCAGGTGTTGCTACGGGTGTTGCTTCGGTGTTGCCTCGGCGTGATGCTCCGGTGTTCTCAGGTGATGCTCAGCTGTTGCTCAGGTGTTTGGCTTCAGGTGTTGCTGCAGGTGTTGCTCACAGCCAGGGGGTAGGCGAATACTTCTGCCGGCAGCTGTACATATTCTTGCTAATTTTTTAATATTCAAAATTGATTGCAATATCTGTTTGCTAATAGGTACAAACTTTCAAGGTTATTTGTAGTACTTATTATCTGCATAGTAGGTACATAACTACTACATACGCAAAATAGAAACCAGACATTCTGATGTCAGTCCTTGCATCTTGTCTTTCAAGATCAAATGCTCGTTTTTAAACAAGGGATCCACTGAGATCCCAGATCCTGAAGCATTTTACGCCGAGGGATCCAGAAGAATCCCAGATCGTTATGCATTTTACGCAGGGGGATCCACTGGGATCCAAGATCTTCATGCATTTTATACCAAGGAACCCACTGCGATCCCAGATCCTACTTCGCGATCCAGGCACAAGTCTGCTTGGAAGGTAAGGATTATTATGGTGTGCGTATGCAATATGTATTGGTTCTTTTAACAATGTTGGAATGTGCATCGCCATTTCATTTCTTGGATCAAACAATACCGAGTATTTGTCTCTTATTACCAGTGAAGAAAGTATTCAGCATCCATATTATGCGATTTAAGATGGGGAATAGATTAAACTACCTTTTCAATGTATCTATTTTGGTGAAGTACCTACTAGTGATGTTCAAATGTCAGGGCTTTAACCCGCGCGTTACTGGGGTATATTCTGTAACGCGACTAACTGGGGGGGGCTATTTATAGCCCCCCTCTGATCTCCGAAACTAATATTGTACTAATATTGACTGATATTCAAAATTTGAACGGCATTCGATAGCCCTATCAAATTTGTCGAGGGAAACCTAATATTGTTATCCTCAGGGTCACCAATGACGTCACAGGTCACGTCAAATAAAAATGTTTGACCGTGCCATCAAAGTCCGGTGGTCGGAATTGTCGAACACAAATGCGATATAAATCGCATAATAAGTTGGTAAATCGGTATGATTCGTGCATCTGACACTTCTAATTAACATTCTAAGCTAATTTTGACCTTGGATCAGGTCAAGGTTATCCGAGGTCACGAGGTCAAACTGAAGATTACGGTCACTAGGAGTTGTAACCCATGTTTATGGATTCGTTTATCGATTAGAACGCGGAAAATGGTCTTATAACATATTTTTTCCATACAAATGAAAGAAAAGGCAAAAAGCGGAAATGCAATCACCTAGGAAAAGATCCATGAACTTAAACCTGGGTATCAGCAGCTGCCTCTCGTCACAATTAACACACACTCGTTTACCGATCAAAGTTCTAGTTCAATTATAGGCGAAACGCCAGGAGGTCGAACCACCCCTGACCGGTCACGTAGGTTTTATGCCCCACCCGGGCGAGAAGTTTATACATTTTCATCTCAACCAGGTGTTTCAGATTTAGTGCTCAGGTCAATAGTTTAGGCCTCAGAGGTCATCTAGGTGATGCCGATTTTTTTTTAAATAAAATAACTTTTTACCTAATGAAGATAAAAAGCAACCAATTGGACGCATCGTGTTATGCCTCATCAATGCGCTTTGAATCAATGTCATGTTGACCAGGCTAGGTCAGCTTAGAAAGTTGACTTCAGTCAAGGTCAAGTGGTGACCCAGGTAGGTGATGTTACATATTAAGAGATGTGTCACGATGAGACACACACATTAGTGCTGGTTTTACTTACCATGCTGTCGATAGTTATTGACAAACATAGTGCTGGTGACCTCGGATGACATTGGCTTACCCTGTAGGGGTCACTGAGTAAAAATTGCTCATGATTCATCAAGAATGGCCTATGGTAACATGATCCAGAAGGAATTGAACTGCTATCATGCGTATACTCGGAAAAGAAAACATTTGCATATTTTTCCATTGGCATAATGGGGAGGTTACCAAATTGACCCAATCTTAGGTCAGTGACATAAAAATAAAAGATAAATGAATTTTAGGTATTTCTACATTTATCATGTATTGTACATGTGAAAATCATGGGCCAAAGCAATGTGGCTGTGGTACGACTACAAACTTTTTTGGAGGTTAAGTCACGTGACATGGCCTGGTGACCTGACCTGAGATGACCCGAGGTCTCAGCGCCATTTTTTTAAACGATACATTACATCTCGTTCAGCGCTATCTCTTGTTGGCTTACTTTGCTAAATTTGACCACAAAGGTATCGGACGTGCGGAAGAACTAAGCATAGCCCTTCATGAGTACCTACGCATACATTCTTAGTTCTATAATGTATTACTCGTGTGGTTGTCAGTACTCAGTGCTCGCCAAAAAGCATATGCGATGGTCGTTATTCTGAAGCATAGTGTCAAACACTATGCTTCAGAATAACGTTTATTAACACTGAGATAAGTGATTGCTGTCGAAGCCCAGAGATCAAACAATACTAGAAGGCCATATATTTATATAGCCAGCTAATTTATAGACACTTTTCCTACCTCTACCCCTGCCCCTACCTTTACCCTACCCTACCCTACCCTACCCTACCCTACCCTACCCTACCCTAGCCTACCCACCCACCTTACCCTACTCTAATTAATCTACCCTACCCTACCCTACCCCTACCCTTACCTTACCCTACCCTACCCTACCCTACCTACCCTACCCTACCTACCTAACCCTACTCCTACCCTACCCGTCCCGTACCCTACCTTCCCTACCCCTACCCCTACCCCTACCCTACCCCCTACCCATACCCCTACCCTACCCACCCCTACCCCTCCCCTACCCTCCGCATGGAATCTCACCCTACCTACCCCTACCCCTACCCCTACCCTACCTACCCTACCCCTACCCTACCCCTACCTCCTACCCCTACCCTCTACCCCTACCCTACCCTACCCCTACCTCACCCCCACACATACCCTACCCCTATCCATATCCTACTTGCTTCGCTACCATTCACGTTTTACCCCATTCTGTTCACATTCTCTCAACACTTGTGCGTTTTAAATGGCCAAAATCTGTCTTCGGCTTTAGCGAACTCACCCCACGGGAGCGACGTTATACAGGTTCTTGGCTTATTACGAGCGAGCGCGAAGCGCGGAGCGAGTCGCTCAATTTGAACTACCGGATTTTTCTCACATATAAGCGGCCGACCCGACCCGGCCCAGCCCAGGCCCGGCCCGGCCAGACCGCGGGACGCTGTCAGAAGCTTATATCTTTGAAATCCCGCATTCCGATGACAAGCGGTTTTTTCGCCATCTGATAGCCCCATTCCAATGACATTTATGCATATATTACATGTTTTTTCTCATTGTGATGGTCAGCATGGTGCGTGACACTGCCGCGTCAGGTGTCAGAAGTATCTATCCTGCTGTAGCCTGAGAAACGGCTGGACCTATAACGCTAAAATTTGATGTGAGGCTGGAGACCACACCACTGGCAATGTTGCACAGATTCAACTCTGGTCACACTGCACGTGCGCACGTGCACCCCTGTCGTCCACGAAAATTACATGCAAAACATCGTTGCATAACCGGACATATATCTCGCAAAACCAAAAGTCGCCTCATAAAGCACGGCGTCAAACACAGACGCGTGAAAACGATCCGCCCGGCGTATACCACTATGGTTGTAGATTCAGCGGCGTGTGGAACCTGCCAAAGTTCACTGCGCTATTAAGCGCAAATCATAGTTTTATGACGTCTTCACCAATTTCAATCAGTCTCAGCACCCTATGGAACGTGAAGCGATGAACAAAACACCAATCTGTAGACCAATGGACGTCTCTAAATGCATGCAAAAAATGAGTTTAATGCAGTATTTCGCTGTTAAAAATCTGCCCTGTAATATTTTTATTGACGATTCTATAAGCATTTCCTTCATTACACCGCCGTAGCATCAAACCAAAGGGTGCTAGACGAATAAAATGATGCAGCTGAAAGCGCAATCAAATCATCTAATACCCACCTTAAAATGAATTTTAGCCTATAAACAGATGTTATAATTGCAAATTAAAATTAACGCGCAAAACCTATTTAGTTCAAAGTATCAGATTTAGTTCGATCTATTTGACGACGGCAAAACAACACATAGCGAAAATCATTAAAAAGCATGTTGCACAAGACGAACCTCCGTTGGAGGGACTAAATTGACGCGGGATTATTCGACTCGCTCGTCCTCGCCGTATTAAGGCGTCTTACTGGTTATTGAGCAGTGTGAAGTCTTGGACAATATTAGCGATGACATTTTATTCGACGGACAATATTCTAGCAATGTTAGCGTCTGCAAGCCATTTACGTTAGTCTTTTTCGTAAGTTACCCTATAGCCAGAAAATACATATTTTGGTGTGATGTGCTCAGCAAAGACGGCGCTATCCGGCTGTAATGAAATTTGCGGTCAAGTTTATCCTCGCTTTGGGTGTTACGGGGGGGCGGTGTAAAGGATAACTTGTCGAAAAATACGGAATTACGCCTGATGCCTTCCAGTATTGGTCGCACGCTTTGTGTAACACACATAATTTGAAGACGGTACATGCACCTTAAAGTGCGGTTGGTTTCAGCCTCCCTATGTCCAACAGTGTCGAGCACCGATATAATCTGACAAATGCAAATTGTATCACAAACCTGTCACAACTTTGCAGTGGCACGCGCTCCGCTGTGAACGACATGCCGGTCTCTTCTTTTTTTTTTCCCTTTTTTATACGCCAGGGCCAATCTGTTCTCTATCGGAACCGTGTTTGTGATGTCGCTGCGACCCTCGACTCCAGAGTACCGGCCCGGGATCCACGCCGCGTTTCGCCATGTCTAGATTGACCGTTTCCAATGTTAAACCAATGGGCACCACTTGCGTGCGCGTGCTGCGGCCGACCCGTTTGTCGAATCGGCACCAGGTGCTGATACGATGGCGCGCCCCGGTCAGCGGAACTGTGCGACAAATTTCGTGCACCCAGATGCAGCCGTTTTCGAGCTATTCGCGCATTTGTGGATGACAGAGGCACGGACGGACGTTACTTAATTAATAAAGTAGATCATAGTAGCCGTTTTATGTTCTACACTAATGTGCATTTATAGCGAAGCAAATGGTTTCCTTTACAGTCTCATATATGTTCAGTGTCAAAGGCTACGATATTTTGTATCTATATAAGGTTTAAATCTATATAATCACAATTTGCAGCCGAATCTTTGTGGATGCTTGTCAGCAGCTTGACACCTACATTAAAATGATGCTCAAGTTTTCATATGAGAAAATCTCTCTTAACGCTTTTCTTAAATTACCTGACCAGTAATAGGTAAATTAAATCATAGATAACAGGAGACTTATGTTGTATGATTCAATGCAAATGTAAATAAATTGTATATTGAAAGAAAATGAATAAAATAATTAAAGTTAATAAATATAAGATATGGATGCCAAAATAAAGCGACAATATTCAGCGATCACCTGCACCCTCTCATACGGCGAGGTCATCTCACAGTTCGTTCCGCACGATCCAAACGCTGGCTGTGAAACGGAAACAAGTCGGTAAATAATGACCTTTTTCTGTTGTTTAATCATCTTTCCATGCAACGAACTACTTGGTGTTGCTAAAAATCAAATAAACTATATATAACCAAATCCAGAGCATTTTTATAAGAATTTACTTGCAAAATATAAATAAAGTGTAAAAGCAAAAACAAACACAAATTACTTAATTTTCACATAAGTTCATCCGGTATTGTTTCAATGAGTTGCGGTGCTCTACCATGCGGCATGCATATAAATGTCTTTATTGCTATGTTTCCCGACTTTGGATGCTATGTTTCAAAATGTATGCATCTTTGGTATTCGTTTGTTTAACCCGGCAGTCACTGGGGTATTTCTGTAACACGAGTCACTGGGGGGGGGGGGCTCTTTTAGCCCCCTTGTATCTTCGGAACCAATCAGACGATTGCGCTGAACCAAACGGCAAGCGATAGCACAGGAAAATTCATCGGCGTAAAATAATTTGTGTTTCCTAGAGGTCAGGTGTGACGTCACCAGTCAGGTCAAAGGTCAAAATTTACAGACAAAATTGTATAGACCCATATTTTCCCTTTAAAAGGCCAATTGGTTGCAACCCCATTGATCGCCCGAATGCTCTCAATGTATGAAGCACATCCAGAATGAGCTATCGGCGGATTTTGTGGCCAAAAATGTCAAGTCAAGTCAGGTCACATAAGCGTCACTATGCCAAAATATTATTAACGAAGTCTTGCACACATGTTTACATACTATTTTTACGTGTAAGGACACGAAATTGATACTCCATTTAACACTGTTTTAAGGTACGTGAATTGAAAGGTCAGTAAAGTCCAAAGTCATGTCACAAAAGGTCAAAACTTTGAAATTGATTTGATACCAGTAAATCAATGCCATTTTTTGAGACCGGTTTTGTTTCCATATAAATGACAGTGCGTGCTTCCTATTATTTGTCTGTATCGCGTCAAAAAAGGACAAAAAATGAAACATTTCAAATTTGACGTCGCGAGTTAACACATTTACCTTTAGATGTCATCACTCAGTCAATTTAAAGATATCATTTGAAAATTGGTGAATAGACTAATGGTTGTTGAATATGTATAGTTATTTTACATATATTCCGTTATTTTTTTACAATCTTAAAAGTTTCGATTTTGTAGTCGTTAACAAAAAAAAAATGGGGTCAAATTTTTTCTTCAAAAATTCTGAGATAGTCATATTGTGAGCCCTTGAAATTGCATATCTTCTCCTTGTTTTCGGATTCCATTTTGTTTATTACATGACATGTCGTACAGTCTCCTAACAGTTGAGCTGATTTTGGTGTCAAAAATCGTGTTGTACTGAACGTCACTAACTTGGCTTTATCTAAAAAAAAATCTGACGAAATTAAAAAAAAAAAAAATGCAAAGGGGTGTGAAATAAAAATTGCGAAGGTCAGTACTAACAAGTTTTGCGTTGATAGCTGCACTTAGGCTCGTTAGCATATTTTAGATATTCCTCAGGGGGGGCTAAAAAAGCCCCCCCAGTGACTCGCGGGTTAAAACTTAAAACAAATTATATCCGAATGTTTTGTATGGATGGATCTCCGAGGTCAGGACCCGCGCTAAGCAAAGCTTGTTGCGCAAGTCCTGACCTCACCACCCAATCACGCAATTCCTGTTGGTCGGCAGAATTAAGAGACGAAAGTTTTACGTGCCTGTCATACCTACCTGGACACAGTCCTTGTAATAAAAAAATCATCTCTATAACAGGGTGTCCGTAAATTGATGATCGTTTGCTCGTAAAAAATAAGATAAGGGTGGTTCGTGATCTTTTTCCCGTGTAGGTATCCCCTGGTATCCCCCACATACTTGGAAATACTCAAGCATGCGCTCCGGCACCCCGCTCATCAGGTTTTCGAGTTTGTATGCGTTAAGTATCCGCCATGTCGTAAGGAGGTTTTTACCAGCTCCCACCGTTAACAATTGGCAGCACTCGGGCGTTTGGGCACTCAAAAACTACTAGACCATAGAGTTCCCATGTTAAAGCGACGATTTTCAGACGAGGCTGGCTCGTAACCTTTAATACCAATAAAGCGCCGTAGTTGGCGATGAACGAGCGAGCGCAAAGGAAATGTATGGTGAGTTTCAACATCAGACATGTAGCTTTTAGAGATACAAAAAAAGCGCGCGCGTGCGCACGTACAAAGACACCCACCCCTGACTTGCGGAAAGGCAGCGGCTAAGAGGTTAATAACCAGTGCCACACACCAAATTCGAACACAATCCGTTCAGCCGTTCCTGAGACATAGAATAGAGGTGTGCAGTGTGCACGTGCGCACGTGCAGAGGCACCCCAATCCGGACTAGTGGAAAAGCGGCGGCTGAGGAGTCCCTAGCCACACACCAAAGCCGAACACAATCGGCCCAGCCGCTGCGGAGTTTTTGCGACAAAACACTTTTCTACACCCCTCACGCGGCACGCAGCACACACAGTGGTAGTCACCCACACGAGTCGCCACTGGTAAAAAAACAGGATTGATTGGATAGGGCTACTCAGCAAAGAAGCCCGTTTGTCAATCGGACATGCGGTTGCAAAGCTATAAGCTTCTCAAAAGCGTCGCCACGGGTCGGGTCGGGTCGGGTTGGGCCGCTCAAACAGTTTCTTTCAGCTGCATAAATCACCGAGCTGTGACAACCAAATTATAATTTATGACTTCAAACAGGTTGTCTTTCCAGTGTTTACCTTGGAGCATCCCAAACTCAAAGGCACTAGCTAAAGAAAACATTTACCGAAGCAGCGTCTTCTCGTGAATTGCTAAGAAACCTCACAATAATAAGCGTGTTACGGTACAAAAGTTCAGAGGTTAAAAAATGCGCAAATACAAACGAGGAAAAATTACAAAGAGCTGCGGAAACTTTACAATTCATGGCGCACGATAAAACGCATATACTTTTTTGTAATAAAAAACCCTAAGAATTGCCATCCCCGAAAGCTTTCGATATACAGATAACTTTGACGATTTTTTGTAGCATGAACTAAGAACTTCTCTCTATTACGAATCAAGTTTCTGTCATCTTTCCGCTCTGGCACAGGTACCACACTCTATGTCTATTACAAGCTGCTGTCGAGTGTAGCACTTCCACAGTCGTCGCCAGTCTCAGCGGCGTCTTCATCAACTCCGAACTCACCGGTACATGAAGAGGGAAGTGATAAGCATCACCAGCATCACGGCACTCAGTACAATGCTGACGATGGCGTACTTCGGAACCGCTGCAACGAAACGTCAACACATGTGTCTTGACAGTTAGGGAACGGCAGGAAGGAGCGCTAGAACGTCAACATCATATGTGTCTTGACAGTTAGGAAACGGCAGGAAGGAACGCTAGAACGCCATCACATGTGTCTTGACAGTTAGAAATGGAAAAGGAGCGGCAACACATGGTCTTGAAGTTAGGGAACGCAGGAAGGAGCGCTAGAACGCCAACACATGTGTCTTGACAGTTAGGGAACGGCAAAAGAGAATGCTAGAATGCCAACACATTTGTCTGGCAGTTAGGGCATGACAAAAGAAAGACAGATGAACAGACAAGTGAGGCGAGTGACAGAGGAAGTCGGGCAAGGGAAAGTCGGACAATCGGGCGCAAAATAAAATAAAGAATAGGTTAATGAAAAATGATCAGGTACTGAACGGCAAGAGGGTTGACGAACAGACGGACGGACAGTGGGGAGTACACACACAATCAGACGAGCAAGGTGGCAGGCAAGTGCAAAGGACGACAAACTGCTTGTCAAGGATGACTGACGGACTGCCGGGTGACATCACAGGAGCACACTGACTGATTGGGTCTCCGACCCAGCCAGGCTCATCTGCCGACTCTGCTCCCAGCCAGGCTGCTCCCAGCCAGGCTCATCTGCCGACTCTGCTCCCAGCCAGGCTCATCTGCCGACTCTGCTCCCAGGCCAGCGCTGCTACTGAGCGCTTCTAGGGCATGCTGTAGGGCATGCTGTAGGGCATGCTGTGCGGAAGTATTATTTACATACCACTGTGTTGGGGCGAGGGCGAGCGGACCAAGTGTATACTGTGTGTATAGGTACACGATATATCGCTACTTAAAAGCATTCTAACATTTGAAACCAGACAACTATATTTTTTTTGGCTTGCCAAAATATCTTTATAACAATGCATGCTACTATTGCTCCTACTACTATTGTGCAATAGAGACATAAGCATATTTTCATGGGTGCAACTAACGGTCGGTTAAAGGACAATCAGTTCACCTTCAGACACTGGGTTTTGAACTGCAGATAGCAGCTTAGTAGCCCGTGTTGAAAATACCCTAGCTTCAAGTTTTCTGGACTGAAAAGGCTCTCCAGCCGAATAATATTTCACTTTTTGTCGAAGGAATGCGGGCCATAAACAAAGAATGTAAGCAGTGGGCCATCGGGAGGCTATACAGTAATTTACGCGACTACTCTCGAATCTGATTGGCTGAGCCATTTGATTCTTTCGTTTGACGTTGCAGAGTACGCATATAGTTTTGAGAATAATAAATTATGTACGTCCTTCTGTCCTGAATCGGCGCGATGCATGGCTATTTTTGACAATATGAAAAGAAGTTGTATTTCAAAATATAATCAAATCGTGTTTGAAGAAAACAATCCAAGGTGAACTATTTCCTTTAATAGCTCTTTTTGAATATGCAAACCAAGCGGCTACTGTGGCTGTTTGGGAAGAGAACATATACCTACCACACACAGGCCAATTACGTATACCAAACGTGGCTGCGTCTCTCAGATACATATCCGCATTCGGTTAACCAACCTGTATCAGGGCAGAGTGAGCCGTCAAAGCCGCAGACAGGCTTGTCTGGTGGCGGGTCGGTTCTTCCCCCCGACCAGTGAATGGACTTTCCCTCCTTCATCACCAGTTCCTTTGTGTCGCCGTAGTAGTTGGCGACCACCTGTTGGACAGAAAGGCACAGATCGTGGGGCTCCCTGTTGCACGAGGCGGTGTTCGCAGGTCAAAAGGTGAGGTGCATAGTGTTGAAGGGAGTATGCCTATTGACATCGCTCATGTTGGGTTATCGACAATGGTCTTTAACCCGCGCGGCATAGGGGGTGGGGGGTGGGGTAAATATTACCCCCTCCCGGATTCCCATAATAACTTGAAACTATAACAGATAACGACGTCAAAGTTTCAGTACCTTATCCAGCATCAATCTGACGTCTTCCTAAAAAAATTATCGAAAATAATTCAAAACTTTGAGAGCTAATGACGTTTTTGTTTGAAGAGAGAGGTATTATTTATCCACACACAACAAACCCACAGCAATCTACAGCGAATGAGCAAAATAAAGTATCTAAATGATACATAACTCAGTAACGAAATCGATCTCACTTCACCCCCCCCCCCCAGCTGAGATCAACACGGCTGGCTCGGCCGATCAAGTGAATCGGCCAGCCTAACAGCAGCGCCATCTATACACATTGTTGACGTCAAATGTCATGCCAATTTTGGGTGAATTAACGATTAAATGTTTGATGCATCGTAGAAAACATAGCTTTAAATGGCAAATTGCAAAACGCAAAACTGTATGAAAGAAAGGCAAATTTAATTCTCTAACAAAATGGTAATTTCGGATTTCCCAAATGTTTTGGTTTTTGACCCCAAAAAATCCAAAAACTGATTTTTTCAGAAATTTTCCTCCCATTTTTTTCTTCTCAAAGTATTAAAAAAAAAACGGAAATTTCCCCCCAAAATTGGAATTTTTCAAGGTATTCAAAAAACGGAATATATATAAGAGAACCAAGTGTAAGAAATACCAGAACCAAATTTCAAAGAAATATCTTCATTTTTCAGTGACTGATTGCTATCTAAGCATGTGTTGGTAATGACGTCATTAAAAAAATGACCTGATACAGCTATATAAATGTCATTGCTGTATTTATGAGACAAAACTGACCTAGAAACGTGCATTGTTTATTCATATTAGTCAGCTTCCAGTTTTGACCATAGATGACCTGATCTTGACCTTTTATGGGGTCAAGTTGTAAAAATGGTTGTTGTTATCGATTTTTACGTGTAAAATAACCACTAAAACATGTGTCACAAGACTTTCGTTGACCTCTTCGTGACTGTGACCTTTTGTGACCTGATCTTACCTTGAGCTTTGCATGCAAATTCACTTTTACTTAATGCAGGAGATGTATTACACCTTTCATAGCTTTAAGTGCATTGATAGTCTTAATCAAAGGATTATAATTGAAAGTATGAACCATTAACTCAA
>VOPJ01000223.1:0-15608 GCA_014673585.1 Semibalanus balanoides
GTCCAAAGTCTGCTGCAAGTCTCTTCTGCAATCGGGACGCCGCCACATTTACTGCCGGCTGATCGTAACATTGTTTGGCACTCTGCCGGCTGCGCCTTGTAAAGATACGCACCTATGATACACTATATTAGGCACTGCAACACAACGTCGTCCGTGAACAGCCCGATCGCGACTGGCGCGCGGGTCGCGCGCCAGTCGCGATCGGGCTGTTCACAGGCGACCCCGCACTCGGCGGCACAGGCGACCCCGCACTCGGTCAGCGGCCCAGAGCCGGAGGGCAGGACCGTAGAGGTGCAGCATTTCAGGCACATCTCCACAGCTGCTCTGTTTTTATGACGTTCGAACGAGAAGTCACTGTGGCGTAGTTGGTTAAGGCGCTCTAAAAGCGATCAGGGATGTAACACCTCTGCGGGTTCGATCCCCGCCGCGCCGAACGTTTTTAAAAGTTTTTGTTGATACTGCAGAGCAGACTGCAGAATAGACTGCAGAGCAGACTGCAGAGCAGACTTCCGGGCAGGCCTACAATTGAGAGCGGTGGCGGTGGGAGGCTGTAGTGGAGGAGTCGTTGGGTTCCCAGAGGGTTTTCCAACGTGTTGCAATTTCCCTTCGGTTACTTTCTGGCTCACAGAAAAAAGCCAGCTTAGAAATCGAAACTTTTTCGAGACCCAAGTTTTACCAATCTCCAACAACCACTTGGCAATCCCTCCCAACACGACAGCTCAGGAATTTTCACTACGTGAAAAACCCAATTCTAAAGAATAGGGTTTTCCAACGTGTTGCAATTCCTTCGGTTACTTTCTGGCTCCAGAAAAAAAGCCAAGCTTAGAAATCGAAACTTTTCGAGAACCCCAAGTTTTACCAATCTCCAAACCACTTGGCGATCCTTCCGAACACGACAGCTAGGAATTTTTCACTACGTGAAAACCAATTCTAAAGAATAGGGTTTTTCCAACGTGTTGCAATTCCTTCGGTTACTATTCAGCGTCCCTCTCAGGATTACAGGGCGTCCCTCGGACTCAGACCACTCAGCACCTCTATCAGCATTACAAATACAAGGCGCCCCTTAGGGCTTAGACCACTATGCACCCTCTGTCGTAAATGCAGGGCGCCCCTCGGACCACTCAACGTTCCTTTCATGACCGCAGTGCATCCTTTCGCTCAGGGGCGGATCCAGGGGGTGGCTGAATGGGCCGCGGCCCTCCCCCGCCAGAACGTCTGAAAGGCGCCCCACGGGCTGTCCGTCGCCGGGCGCCTGGACAGCCCGTGGGCACTCGGCGTCCCTTTTCTGACTACAGGGCAAAGGCGGATCCAGGAGGCCAACGGGGCCATACCCCGCCCGCCCCAAGACCACTCAAGGGGGCAAGCTATGCTTTGGCCCCCCAAACGGGAGAGAGAAAAACATTATCGTAAAAATTGCCTTTGCAGCAGTCAAAATGCATTTATCAACAGCAAACAAATCAAATTTGCGCCGCTTTGCGGCATGACACAGCTTTCCCAATGGGGTGGGGGACAATTTTGTAAGGTACCAATATTTTGAGTTCTTAAAAACAATTATAATTTTGAATAATGTACATTTAAGCAAAAAATAATAATACAAAAAAAATGAAATAAGCTCTGAAATGATTAAAAACTCAAACAAATGAGCTCATGTCCTTGTAGTTGTGTCGTCACGAAAACACCAAAAACATGACCGAAAATGAGTCAATGACGCTGACGCGACATCTTCTGTGCGGCAGTAAAACAGCTATGGTATTATTTGCAGCGAGTCCTTCTTTCCGCCACAAATGTTAAGTCCCAGTTAATATCCGCACATTCAAACAGGGCGCTTATTTCTGGGGATCGGCTTTAATTTGCTAAAGGCCATAGCTGCTAGGTACCACCATCCGGCGATATTTGCTGAGAGTAACTTCTAAGACGTGATGACCGTTGTGCAGCTCCGTTGGCAAATACGCCAAAATGTTGACAAAGACATCGATATTTTGTGGCTTTATTTCTCATTGAATCCATTAAAAGGCAATAATTGAACTTCAAGATTTTGCAAATGTTGTATTGCATCCATTCATCTATCGGATTAAACGAAAATACATGCACAAATCACCTTTCACATTTCCACTGCAGTTGCTGGGGATGACCAAAGCAACAACTGGCGGCTTCCTGTCGCACTGTCGGAAGGGACCAGGCGCGCAACCAGGATTTTCGTAGGGGGGGGCACGACCTCAAGGGGGCCCCATCGGGCCACGAGGGGGCCCACATTGCGGACCCAATAATGACCCCTCACTGGCGGATCAAGCCATCAGTTTAGGGGGGAAACATTTTTTGGCCAAAAAGGTCCCCCATTGTTTTCTCCCAGAATTGGACCGTCACCATATTTTGATATTTGAGCTTAAAAATATACTTTTTTTCGGAAAAAAGACAAAAACGCGATACTTTCGTAGCCATATATGCTACGAAAACGCAATAACTCATAATAACATTTATCTCAAACCAACTCGCAGGGGGCGTCGCCGATGCTTTTAAGTGGGGGTTTCGCTGAAAATGACAGAAACAAAAGTATTTGAGCTTTTATATGGATTTTCTATGCTGTGGTGGTATCTTAAGTTATTTAACGCCGCGAAGCGGCGCGAAATTTTTGTAAGGGTTTGCCTGCTTAAACCCAGAAATATGGCGGTGGGGCCAGTATGACATGTATGGCATGGGCCATACCAACTTTTAAGGACCTGGAGATAGCAAATTGGCCAATATAACTTTGGATCAGTGAGGAAATTTTTGAAATCAGCTATATCAATTGGAATATTTTTAAAGTACAAGACTGGGAACTCTTAAATCATTGTGCCGCGGAGCGGGCGAAAATTTTTAGTGTTATTCCCTGGAAGCAATTTCATCAAATGCGTCACATTGTGTATGGTGTAGACATACAAAAATGTATTTTGGCGCTTAATAGTTGCGGTAAAAAAATGTTATAGCGAACTGTTTTGCAATGATATAGGAAAGAGCAATAGAATATAAATGCACTGAGAAAGCGGCACGATGTTTAACCTTCATAAATATATTTTTAATTTAAATTTGCGCCGAGGAGCAATGTGCAAAATTTTTCGAGATTGTTTCCCTGACCAGTGGCATTCTACTGTCATTTAATGATAATTAACTGTTATTTGTTTCCATCAAAACTTGTAAACATGGAACGAGGCAAATATTTTTATTACATTATTAACGCGATCGCTTTTCTTGTGAGGCTTGACGTTTGAGGGGGAACAAACAGACCACTTATGCCTTGGGGAGGGCATGGCCCTAATTACCCCGCCCCTGGACCGCCAGTCCTGGTAACAGTGCAAATGCATTTGAGAGAAGCAAAGGACAGTACGACTTTTACGCGCATAAATAGTCCCCCTGTATTTGGAGGAGCTTGGGGGGGGGAAGAATGGCCGGGGAGATGGTCCCTGGCCTGGTCCCACTATTACATTACTCTTCGGTCCAGCAGTGGACACCACTGGAGCAGCTTCCGGGTGCCAATGTTTGCGTCCTTTGCGTTCGCGTCGCCTTTTTCGGAGCTCGGCAGACAAGCTTACATGTCCACCTAAGTTCAGGTCTTAAGGGCCCCTGGACAAACCTGAGGGCTCCTGATAAATTTAAAGATTGATGAAGGCAGCGTTCCGTTATCGAATTTGCTGTCCTGGCCGGCGATAATTCACCAGCCAAAATTTACGCGAAACTCCGTTGAGTTGATAATAAGGACACAATGGCTTTAATAAATGTTTGGCAGTGAATTCAGCGGTTCAAAAAAGGAGACAATAGCATAAGGGACAAGCCTCGATCTGGAAGACCAGTGACCGTCACCACACCTGAAACGACCCAGAAGGAAGGTGGAAGATGGCGATGCTGGGGCGATTCTTCACCCGCCGTACAGCCCTGATCTGGTGCCGTCAGTCTTCTACCTGTGTGGTCCACTGAAGAACTTCCTTCACGTTCAGTGCTTTGCGACTGATTAGGAATTAAAGATGACTGAAGATATGGTGCAGGATCACCGGCAAGGAGTTCTTCCGGAGTCGGGATTTCGGCGTTTGGGTGTAGCGATGGGAGAAGTGCGTGATGGCAAACGGTGACTGGGTGGAGAAAACAAGCTTGTGGAGGCCGAGGAAGCTGGAAGAAGAAATGATGGTCACAAGCGAAGAATAATACATTTTGTAGAGGAGATTTCAGAGATCAATTTGGTGTTTGAACCCATGTCGCTCAAACCCAAATTTGACTGAAATAGAGATGATTTTACCTTACTTATTGAACAACCCTCGTAGTAAATAAGTACCTACTACAACATGAAAATCCACATTAAAAACACTGGCGGATCCCGAAGGGGGCTTGCTGGGGGCGCCAAGCCCTCCCCCAGGCGTCCGGGTTGCGGGGTCGAGCCGTGCTTTGGCCTCCCCAAGCCGGGGAAGTTTGGGGCAGGCCAAAACACAGCCCGTCCCCGCGACCCGGTCGCCTGGGGGATGCTGCGCCTCCTGCAGCCCCCCTCTGGATTCGCCCAGATTAAAAATGCTGCAAAGGATTAAATGCAAGCATAAAACGTAAAACGTGTAAAACGTAAAAAATTCAAGCAAAAAAAAGCAAGCAAAAAAAAAAAAAAATCGTCATTTCAACCGACCAACCACTACACAAAAAAAAACGGCGACGCCCCTGGGTACAGCTGACAGTTGACATAGTTTTGCTCAGTGTAAGGCAATGTCGAAAACCAAAAACTGCAAGCTAACATTTTTCGATTTTCCAAAATGTCAAAAAGCATTAAAAAAATCATTACGAAATCCTGAGGCTACCAAATCAGTGCCAAATCCGGGAAAAAATTAAAATTAGGGGCTAGATAAGGTTCGCTTAAAAGCGTTTTACCAACACCCCCACCCCCCAAAAATAAAAATGTCGGCTGATCCGCTCTTGCCTATAGGGGCCCCTAAGACCACTTGACGCCCATCCAGCAATGACAGGGTGCCCCTCAGACCCCAAGGCGCCCCTAAATTAGCCTGTGCCCCCCCCCCCACCTCCTAAAATAAAATCCTGGATTCGCCCCTGTGTTCTATTGCTTTTTGGAGGTAAATCCTACTATTAATGAATTATTACAAGGCGCCACAGAGTGAATAGCATATAGTCTTTTTGGCATGGCAAAGGTTTCATTCGTTTTTAAGCAAACGCGTCACCACAGATGTATGATGCCGGCTTTGCTCCCCTGACGTTCAGCAGAGAGTGAGTCGGCTAGGGGTCGAAAAAAGTGGTCACCAACGAAATTCCGGATCAAGGCGGTCGCCGTCATTGACGCATCCAGATTTCAGAACGGGTGGCGATATATCGGGGGTACCTATTTGGGGACATATCGGGTGAACGGGTGGCGGTATATGACGTTAAATTCTGTTGGCGATATAACTGATGGCTATCACAGCGATAAACCTACCGTTTAATTTAGCTAAAATTTATCCTTCCTCATGTTCGCCAAAAAGTTCGCCCCCCAATTTTTTAGAAATAGTTCCCACGCCCCTGCCGGCTGGCGCTCCATTCTGAACCACTTTACTCATTCTCCTTCACCCCATGGCTGCGCAAAGGTCTGCCAAAGAAGCGGCCTTATCCAAACCAAACTGCCTCGTTTATACTGCTGATGCTGCAGTGTGCTCTCATTGATCATTCCGTTGCAGATGTCATTGACCAAGTGCTGAGTGAGGGTGACCTGAACAAGGACGGCTTTCTCAGTTACCCAGAGTACGTGCTGTCTAATGAGAGAGCCATCCAGCGACAACAGGAGCAGGACATGCAGGACCAGTTGTGACAGTCGCGGCATGCGCCTTTGATCGTGTTTGTTTTGTGGGAAAGTTTTCCACGGTGTATATGATAAAGCATTGCCGATCATGCATTGCTATTAATCATTGTGTTAACCCAGCACCAGTGACAAAGCTTGCATAATACATGAATAATCGATATATTTTTGCAATCAAGCGCATATATTTTCTTCTGTAATGTGTAATTAAGTGCAAATTGCTCGCTGTAAATGATACCAGACGACCCAAGAGGAATCTGACCATGATGTGCATTGTGCAATGATTGTTGTCAAAAACGAATGTTGTGGGACTCTTAAATGTGTGATATTAACACATGTTTTGATATATGCCTGCTATATGCAATTGCAAGTTCGTATATTACATAAATAAAGACCTGCCATATGCCCTTCTCTTCCATACGGTCTTTGAAGTTGAAGATCAGTTCTCAAGTCAGCTGTCTGACGGCAGCAGACACCATCAACAACAGCAGACAGAGGCAGCAGACACCATCAACAACATCAGACAGAGGCAACAGACACCATCAACAACAGCAGACAGAGGCAGCAGACACCACCAACAACATCAGACAGAGGCAGCAGACATCCACCAACAACAGCAGACAGAGGCAGCAGACACCATCAACAACAGCAGACAGAGGCAGCAGACACTATCAACAACAGCAGACAGAGGCAGCAGACACCATCAACAACAGCAGACAGAGGTAACAGACACCATCAACAACAGCAGACAGAGGCAGCAGACATAGGCGTAGGAACGGGGGGGCCCGTGGGGGCCATGCCCCCCCCCACTTTTCAGGCTGGGGGGCCAGCAATGTTAACTGCCCCCCCCCCCACTTTTGAAAGATTTCTCCTCCTCCAGTAACTTACATTCGTTCGATATGAATGCTTTAAAGTTGTGAAAATAATTATGAATGTGACTGGTACTCGAGAAAAGATAACAAATTGGGTCCCTTAAAATAGCTTGAAGCAGTCAAAATCCAGCTATTGCACCATACAAAAACTGACAAAATTCGCGCCGCTTCGCGGCATCACACAAGTTTTGCAGTTGTTACACAAATTAGGGAAATGGGAAAATTTATTAATGAAAGTGTTGGCAGAGGTTCTCCTTGACGGTAATTTCTGGCCCCATGGGCCATTTCATAACATTAACCCTCCGTCCTTACCGGTTTTCCCACCTTCGCCGTACGGGGGGGGCTGACAGGATCCCCTGTTAAACTTCCAACCAAGCATCAAATAGAGCCAAACGCGGTAAGAACAGGCATATTGCCTGTCCAGTGAGAATATAACCATAGGCGTACGAACGGGAGTGGCCGATGAGGTCATGCCCCACCCCACTTTTCAGGCTGGGGGGCCGCAATGTTAACAGGCCCCCCCTTTTGAACGATTTCTCCTCCTCCGGGAACCGATATTTTGTTCGATATGAATTTCGTCTACTTCTTGTGCTTTGAAGTTGTGAAAATAATTATGAATTTACATCCCCGCAATACCATAATCCATCGACTTAAAAACGGCGAATTAGGGCTGCCAAAGCCCACTTTTTAAGTTTGGAATCCAATAATATTAACATTTCTCTACTTTTAAATGATTTTGTACTTTTATATCACTGATAATGATTCCTGAGATGATTGAAACTCTGATTGAGGTTGATCATAATTATTAAATGGAATATAATAACCAGTAACCTCATAAAATTAAAAGAGAATAAAATGACAAAAATATATTGAATAATTTCGCCGGTTGCGGCTTGCTGAAGAAGCCGCAACGGCGAAATATTCAATATAAATTTTTGTCGATTTTATCTCTTTTAATTATTATGAGGTTACTGGTTATTATATTCCATTTAAATCATGATAAAATTCCATGTGGAATGCCCTTTAAAGTTGGCAGAATATTAAGTAATTTACAACTTCACAATCATAGCCGTAGGAACGGTGACTGGGTCACCGTCACCGTAGGAACGGTGACGGTGACTGGCATGATTCACCACTTTTAGGCGGGGGTGGATAATGTTAACTGGCCCCCTCACTTTTTGAGCAAGCTATCGATCTCTTTTTGGTTTTAGATGAATAACTTGGAGTTGGGAGAGTAACTAGGTACTAAACTAATTCACGACCTCGCGTAGGAAGGGGAAGGGGCCATATGCCCCACTTCTAGCCTGGGGGTCCAACAATAAGAACCTCGCCTCCTCAGTTTTTGAGCCATTTTAACCTTTTCGATCACTGCAATATTTTTCGAGATTAACCCTCGCCTACGGGAACGTTTTTCACCTTCGCCCAACGGAGGGGGGGGCTGACAGCCAACATGCTAACTTCAAACCAAGCAGAGATAGTGCTACACGAAAAAAAAAAAACAGCATGTTTGCTTGTCATGCGATAAATCTGATGGTAATATCATTTTTTGATTGCAGTTCAATGGTGACCTTCCAGGCAGACTTGTAAATGACTCAGAGTTAGTCCATGAGTTGACTCATGAGTCAACATTTTTGGATGAGTCATGAGTTGAGTCAACTCAAAAAATTTGGTATGAGCGGCACTGAGTCAAGAGTCGAGTCGATTCAATTTGTTTTGAAAACAGCAACTTGAGTCAAGAGTTGGGGTCAGTTCTTCTTGTGTGAGTAGACTTGAATCAACCAACAAAATGTGAGTCAAATGCAACAGGGACATAGCCAAGGGGTACTGGGGTGACGCCCCTTACCTGAGCAAACAATCATCCACTAGATAGAATGCGATTTTGTCTGACACCCAACCCTACCCCCCCCCCCCGGGTCAAAATCAAGTAATAATTGCAACTTTTGCAAATGAGTCAGAAACTGAGTCGAACTCAAAATGTTTTTTTGAGTCGAGTCGAATCAATTTGTTAAAACTGCACTTGAGTCATATGTTGAGTCGACTCAATTTTTAAAAGCAAGACTTGAGTTATGAGTTGAGTCGACTCATTTGGTTTTAATCACCACTCGAGTCAAGAGTCGAGTCAGTTATTTGGCTTTTGAGTCAGACTTGAGTCGACTAAAAAAAATATGAGTCATTACAAGTCTGCTCCCAGGTCAAGGCGACCTCCCAGATATAAGATCGACTACGTCCAAAAAATAGTGATTTTGCTCAGACCGTCGTAATGGTTAAAGGTATGAAAATAAAATGATTCGGTTAGCGTTAGGTTGTTGGTCGTTGAATTAGCTATCTGACCATATATCAACTTTTAGCTCTGGGCTAGTAAATAACCCCTTAGGTCACAGACATAGTCACCATAGAGGATTATTGCTATGGGTGATTAGGATTAGCAACCTCTACTCGATCACGTCCAGAATGGCGATCAGAAAACCTCAAAATTAGAAAATGATAAATGCAAATAAAAAGGCATGTACCTAGACTCAGTTTTGTTCTAACAAAATAAAAAAGTTGTTGCATCTGGCCAACAAAACAATGAATAGTTATCATATTATAATAATATAAAATAACAAAGTCTTTTTTCACTAAACAGTAAAAAAAAAAAAAAAATCTGGTTATTGTTTTATAATACAGTTCTCAGCTCTCTCACACGTAATTCTGTTTTTTAAACATGCAATTGGAATTTCGATTTTGTAGTGATACAAACCAGTTTTTTGCACCTCTTTGGGGGTCAAAAACACATAGTTTTGGATTTCCGAAATACCATGTTAAAAGAAAAATATGATTTTATGTATTTCCGTTTTCCATTGCTATATTGCTGCAAACATTTTTCTATGATTTTTTCTCAAATAATTGTGTTTTTACCAACATGACGTCACTAAACACATAATTATCCTCCCAAACCACGTGTCCAATGAATTTTAGACAAGCATACGTATATGGTTGTAAACTCAGCTATGTAAAATTTTTCAGAGAGATGTGACTTATCTGTTAAATTTTAATAAATAAAAACCTCAGGGGGTCTGTCCAGCCCCCCGTCGGGCGAGGGTTAATATTTTAAGTTAAAAGACTAACGATTAATTTCATAACCCCACATATATAACTACAACTACTTAAGAACCGGGGGTAGGTAGGGAGGCAGGGCCCCCGAGTTTTAGGTCGAAGGAGCTAACAATGTTTATACTGCACCCCCACTTTTAGCGGTTTGCTCCTCTTACATCGCTGATGTTGAATTCGGTATGTCTGTCACTGCATGATTAGCTATGTTACACCCTAAATTGCAACCCGTCAATATCAAGCTTGTAAAGTATAAAACTAGCAATTAGAACCAGGGACGAAGGGCCCGTTTTTTTAAGACAGGGGCCAACGACAATTAACCGCTCCCCCTAACTTTTGGTTAAAAATATTCGTCCGCAGAGTAGGGTCCCCCACTCCGCCGCGCAGCTCAATGGGAGACGTTAGAATACAATATCTGCCCCCCCCGCCCCTCACGTCAGCGTGGTTTCCGAAAGTCGCTTAGGCGCTCAAATATTTAGGTTCCTAATAGGATGGCCTGTAGGCAGATAGTGCGGCTGCTTCTAGGTCAGACGATGCAGTGTCTATTCGGAAATGCCCAATACAAAATCCCAGACTATCATACTTAGAAAGCCAGTCAGTCAAAAATATAGATATTGCTTTGATTTTGGTTTAAGTTATTGTTCATACTTCGTTCTAATGAATATATGTATTTCAGTTTGTTGTATGTGGTTTGAAAGTATAGATTTTTCGAATTTTTTTCTTTCCACATTTTTTAAACATATTTAACAAGAACAAATATTAAATGGAGAACCAAGTATAATGGACGATGCCAAAATAGAATACACATAAGCAATATTATATTTTTGACTTACATATAGCTCCCTAATGTTTGTTAACCGAATAAGTGATTTTTCCCAGAAAACACGATTTACCGAAAGAGTGCATTTTTAAGCTTAAATACAACATAAGGTGAGTCATTAGGGGAGTGCCCTTTGCCACAAAAAGAATGCCCCTACGGAGGCCGAGAGATCCACCAGTGGGCCTGCCCCCCCCCCCTCAACTTTCAGTATAGAGTATGGACACATCCAACAGCAGACAGAGGAACAGACACCATCAACACAGCAAACAGAGGCAACAGACACCATCAACAACAGCAGACAGAGGCAACAGACACCACCAACAACAGCAGACAGAGGCAACGGACGCCACCAACAACAGCAGACAGAGGCAACAGACACCATCAACAACAGCAGACAGAGGCAACAGACGCCACCAACAACAGCAGACAGAGGCAACAGACGCCACCAACAACAGCAGACAGAGGCAGCAGACACCACCAACAACAGCAGACAGAGGCAGGGGCGGATCCAAGGGGGGGCAATCCGGCCATTCCCCCCCCCAAAGCAAAAAAAGGTGGGGCCAACATATCTTTTAGGACCCCCAAAGGATATCAGTGAATACCCACATTTTTCAATACGGACTGATTTGGTACTATTTGGTATTAACATGGTGAATTTGTTACTCGGGGAAAGATAACAATTTATCGTTAAAATAGCTTTGAAACAGTCAAAATCCAGCTATTCCCAATACAAAACTGGAAAATTTCGCGGCACTCCGCGGCATCACACTAGTTTCGCAAATGCTTACACAAATTAGGAAAATGGGAAAATTGTTTCAATTAAGTGTCTGGCAGAGGCACCCTTGACGGTAATTCCTGGCCCCAGGCACTTTCATACACCAATAACCCTCGCCTACCGTTCCTCCACCTTCACCGTACGGGGGGGGGGGCTGACCAGGATCCCTGTTAACTTCCAAACCCAACAATCATATGAGCAACGCGTAAGAACCAGCATGTTGCCTGTCATTGTGATAAATCCAGTCAGTTCTATTTTAAGTTTCAGGTCAATTGGGTGAACTTCCAGGTCAAAGTGAATGACCTCGAACTCGGTCACGTCAGAAAAGCGTTTTTTTCCGGTCAGAAACATAAAAATTAAATTGCATAAATGTAAAAATTAAGAAAGCATGGCCCTAGACAAGTTTCGTCACAGAAATTACGAATGTACTTTGTGTTGGTATCTGGTCAAAATAAGTAAAAAAAGTGATAAAAATATGACGTCATGGTTTCTTTCAACTTAGGGCAGCCATCACTCAATCACAAATAGTCCATTGCCAAGTCATTGCTTGAAAATTTGGTTTGGGGTTTACCCACATTGAGTTTTTCTCACTTACCTTTCGTTTTTCAAAAAATCTTATGAAAAATTTTGATTTTAAAATTGATTTTTCCATTTTGTTTTGTTATTTAGGGGTAAGAAACCAAAAATTTCGGAAATCTGTTTTGGCTTTTCCTAATTATAATGTCATTTTCGATCTGTATTGCTTTCTGTTAGTAATTTTCTGCAAAACTCTATTTTCCACGATTTTTAAAATATTTACCTTCTTTCCACTAACTATAATCGTCACTAAAACGTCATTTTCTCCCAAATAACTGAACTAATTTCAGTAAAATTTTGCCAGCATATGTATTAGGGTGCATCAAAATACACATTTTAGACAAATCGATTAGCGGGAGTGATAGAAGCGTTCCATTAGACCTTAAAACGTCTAATGTGAACTTTTGTCTCGATCGATCAATATTTAGACGTGCATCCGAGCTACTGTTTCCGTGAATAATTACCGTACGGCGAAAATCACGGCGCGCGGTACGTAACGCCTAAATGTGGCGCCAGGTGGCGCTGATGGTTCCTTGCTTAGCGTTGCCATGATAGCCAGTCAGTTGGTTATTAGCTGGTAGTTAATTGACTGTTTACTCTGCACAATTTGCACGACCATGGGGCCAAATAGGCGTCTAATTGCTCTGGACATATTCAAGGGACAGAGTATTCATCCTGGTTGGAGAGATGGCTGGTGTAAGTGCGAGACTGGTTTTCTCTTATGCAGTTTGTCATAAACTGCCGATATGTTACCTTTTTTACAAGCTATAGTGGGATACTCATGACACGTAATGGTCGGATGAGGATCTCGAATTTGTCACGTTACATACGCCCAGCACCGCTTTGACTAGACCTGATTCTGTCAGCAGAGGCTGGTCAGAATTTTGTAACCCAAGAGAGCCCAATATCAAATTAAAATATAGTTATTGAAAATTTGACTTTATACCTTATTCCGTGTATTATCCGTAAGCGATTTACCTTCTGGTGGTCATGACGCAGCCTAGAAGCTGCCCTAACTGTACCTGCGATCTGACACCCAAACTCAAACTTTAGAAGATACCCTGATTACCCAGCGGATACCTAACAAACGAATACACTCCTGCACCTATTGGTCTATCTTATTTTCATGTAATCAAAATGATATATGCCTCTGCTATGGTGCCAGATCGGACAACATACCCGATACGACAGATATATAAAAACGTCTCCACATTTAACGCGACGGCAGACTGGTCGCGTCGACAGGTGCTAGATGCATGTGCAGGGTTCGACGTGAGCAGTGGACACCGCCTCCGTTGTGCACCCTGCACTGGGATAACAAGTTAACCCCGACACTTCGCGATGTCCGTCGGTTAGAGGAGCGCCTGACGGAGGTGGTGGGAGATTCGACGGAGCTGACACTTCTCGGTGTACCAGGATACGAGAAACGGACGGACAAGGAATGATGAGCTATATGGCTAAGCTGACCAGTGAGCTACTGCACGAGTGGCGCTGCGCTGACAACGTTGTGAACATAACGTTTGACAACACCACGTCCAACACCAGCCACGTCACGGCGGCTTCTGTCGCCAACCAGTGTTCACTGGACCGGCCACTCCTCTGGTCCGCCTTCCGGCATCACATCGGAGAGGTGACCCACGTCTTCGCTGGTCTCGAACTGGAGACATCGCGCTTATCAGAGGTTTTCCTGATCGCGCGCCTGCGGGACAAATTAAACCTTCTGCTGGAGGACGAATACACCCCGCTGTCGCAACACTCTCCTGACGATGCTGAACCGGCCTTATTCGAAGAGCTACGGGCTTAACTCGCCTTGTGCGCCAAATAAGTGCTCAGCTTCAAGCGAGGCGACTACCGCGAGTCCCCACGACAGTTTTGTATTTATAAATACGCCTACAGACGTTGCATGGAAATAATAATAATAAAAACTACTGCAAGATGCCTCCGTCCCCCCCCCCCTACTTTCGGAAGGTAGCGCTGCTCTTGGCCCAGAGTGCCTTCAACGGGCGGGGGCGCTGCACGGTGCACAAAGCGTGATGGATGTGCACTACAGTCTACACTCTCAAGCTGGCACTGATGAAGCAGCGCATTACAACCCTTCCTCAGGGTACCACCACCACGATTCATCAGACATAGAATGTGAAGGCGTTCGTTCATATCATCACGCATATCTACGCGACGTGGTGGCTGACCTGCGACAGAGCAGTGGACGCCGCCTGGAACGACCTGCAAGTCTACCGCCATAGATGCAGGCGTACAAGTCACTAGTCAGTCGACGAGGGCATCGCAGCGTCAGCCATCAGGACGTTGGAACGGCCCTCTAAACTGGTGAGATCCTGCCTCTAGCACCCTTCAGTGACAAGGTTCCAGCTGCCGAACGGCGGGCACTCGCGGACGCCACCATGGGGCACATGCCAGGTGACCTCCCAATGCGAGCCCCATGAGTGTGCTTCGGTACTGATTTCAGCAAGCCGCAGTTCCAAGCCCTCTCACCGTCCATCAGGCTGGCAGGACTCACCGAAACAGACTGCTGGTTAGGCGAACAGCACCTGCACAGTGCACATCGACCCAGCGCTCCTCGCTCTCGACGTCGAGGACTGGGCCACCACCGCAACTTTTCAGGAGGGCTTAACAAACTTGCATGCCATTAACACCGTCAACGACTGTGCCGAGCGCAGTGTGACCCTCGCGCGGATTACAAATGCTGACCTTAAGCAGATTGTTTGGTGTCAAGGATATGCTGAATACAGTATCATCGTGCATGATGTCATTTCTCGCCATGGATGTCGAACAAAAATGGGCGTTTTCGACAAATACTCCGTAAACGCAAAAATGGGCGTTTTCTTGATATTTGTCGGCGTCGGATGCACGTCTAAATATTAATCAAAATCCGTGAAACTCAGTAAAACCTTCTTTTGTGTACATTGGAACAAAATGGGAACTCCCGCTAATCGATATTTTGATATTTAAATTTTGCGTTGTAATTTGATGCACTCTAATATGTATAATTGTTGTCAACTCAGCTACTGAAATTTCAGCAAGATGTGCCGCATGAGTAAAATGTGATTTCAGAAAAAAATACCAGGGAGGCCTGTCAGCCCCCCCCTCGTAAGCCGAGGGTTCAATTCTTCCAAGCTGGCTACATTTTAGGATAAGCTAGCCTGCCGAGTTTCGAAAAAGGCGACGCAAACGATATGATGCGACATCGGCCCCCAAATACATAAAATACCTAACCTAACCAAATACGTATTATAACATGAAAATCCACATTAAAAATCCTGTAAAGGCTTTTACACGCAGACAAAACGGATATGCATTTTTTCGTCATGTTACTTGACCCATGGATGAGAAATACCCCCTAAGGGTATTTCTCATCAATGGTTGACCCCCTCAAGAATTATCGGTGACGACCCTGCGAGTTGGTATGAAATAAGCGTGAATATTGCTTAGGTGTGTATATGCTACGGAAAGTGGTGTTCTGTGTGTTTTAATGTGATTTGTTTCCCATTTTGTTATTTTTTCTCTAGAAAATGTTTTTTTCGATAAAAAATAAATCCCGAAAAAAGTTTTTTTTTTCCGAAAAATGTGTTTTTCACATTTTGTATTACCTCGAATGTCAAATAAGGTAAGAAGTCCAAATTCTCGGAAAAAAATGGGAGTACCTTTATGCCAAAAAAAGTTGCCCCC
>VOPJ01000227.1:0-27924 GCA_014673585.1 Semibalanus balanoides
TGGACCATTGACCTGACCCCAAAGGTCACCAGTTGACCTAGATAGTGGATACCCTAGTTTGGATGCATTTGGATTCTCCTCATAACTATGGATGGAACTTTAATGTAAATTGGGGTCGGAACTAGAATACTAGTAACTCCATTCGCCGATTGGCTGATATGGGCTGATTTAACATATGATTATGACGCACAGATGACGTATGACTTAGGGGAAAGTGTACTACTACTATCTCAATAATTTGGGAATTTAACATCACGCCTACTCATCTCATCCCATATATTTTTAATCAGCCAATCATTCTCAATTTACAGGTACATGACCTCGATTGGTGAAAAAGTGCAATGATGCACGCACACCGTGACACCTTTCGAGCCTACATAGTACATACACATGTCAGTGGGGTGCCGCCCGACGTCTGACAGCCGCCGCCTGTGCCACCACGCACACCGTGGCACCTTTCGAGCCTACATAGTACATACTCACATGTCAGTGGGGTGCCGGCCGACGTCTGACAGCCGCCGCCTGTGCCACCACGCACACCGTGACACCTTTCGAGCCTACATAGTACATACTCATGTCAGTGGGGTGCCGCCCGACGTCTGACAGCCGCCGCCTGTGCCACCACGCACACCGCTGTACTATAGCGGACTAGCGATGGCGCCGGCGGTCGCAGGACTGGTCGGGGTCGCAAAGTTCACGGTTGTGTCCAGGCAGCGGGCACAGCGGCCACCCGGTCACGCGACGGGACAGTCGTCGGCCCACAACCCTAATTATACAACAGCGCTGTATGTTGGATCTAGGTACTAAACCGCTTAGTTGCATTAATGCATTGGTAAACCGCATGTGCTACCGCGAAGTCATCCCCAGGGCTCAACGTCCTACCATGGAGCAAAAACGGAAATAACCCTACCATATCCAATTTGTCTTTGCGATTCATGCAATTAAACTCAAGATTCATTATTTAATTTACTTAAGTTGTCATTATCTCTATCGGAAACGCATACTTTGGACAAGCCAAAAGATAGTGCCTTACATCCTCATTGTGTCGTCTTTAACCACAATCACAGAAGGGAGATTCGCTTTTCTGCATTTCGTATGTATGACAGCTAAGGCTGGTCATTCCTACCCTCGTGCGCGTCAGAAGTAAATTATGTGCTTTCGAGCCACATGTGTAGTAGTTGGTGTTTTTATCTGTTTTCGAGTGATCTATCAGGCACTTTTTAAAAAAGGGATTGAGAGCTAATCTCTAAAGCTTTGAGGTAGCTTGTACGTTAGCTTCGTGGTGCTAAGCAGGATTTTTTTTTAATAGGTAGGTTCTGAAGGCAAATTCAGTTCTCTGGTGGGCGTTGTGAAGTGTCATGTTGTCAGGATTGTTTCGGTCGGAGGGCAGTAGTCGCTGGATATAGGTCGGGTATCGCCAGACGTCAGACGATGGAAAAATGTACTTCTGTGAATTTTGCGCCTTGCTTTTAGTGAGGTCTATCCAAGCTCTCGTCTCAGAAAGCTTGGATGGACGGACGTGCATTGAGGTTTTGGGTAGTGAAGCGCGGCGGTGTCAGTTCAGCGGGACGACACAGCGCGGCGGTGTCAGTTCAGCGGGACGACACAGCGCGGTCCGTGTCAGTTTACAGCGGGACGACACAGCGCGGCCTTGTCAGTTCAGCGGGACGACACTCAGCTCGCGGTGTCAGTTCAGCGCGACGACACAGCGCGGCGGGCGTGTCAGTTCAGGGGCCGACACAGCGCGGGCGGTGTCAGTTTCAGCGGGACGACACAGCGCGGCGGTGTCAGTCAGCGGGACGACACAGCGCGCCCGGTTGTCAGTTTCAGCGGGACGACACAGCGCGGCAGGTGCAGTTCAGCGGACGACACAGCGCGCCAGTGTCAGCTTCACGCGGGGACGACACAGCGCGGCGGATGCAGTTCAGCGGGAACGACCAGCGCGCGGTGTCCAGTTCAGCGGGACGACACCAGCGCGGCTGGTGTCAGCTTCAGCGGACGACACAGCGCGGCACCGGTGTCAGTTTCAGCGGGACGACCAGCGCGCCGGTGTTCAGTTCAGCGGGACGGACACAGGCGCGGCGGGTCAGTTCAGCGGGACGACACAGCGCGGCGTGTAGTTCAAGCGGACGACACAGCGCGGCCGGTGTCAGTTTCAGCGGGGGACGACACAGCGCGCGGTGTCAGTTCAGCGGACGACACAGCGCGCGCGTGTCAGTTCAGCGGGGGAACACAGCCGGCGTGTCAGTTCAGGCGGGACGACCACAGCGCCGGCCGCGTGTCAGTCAGCGGACGACAAGCGCGGCGGTGTCAGTTCAGCGGACGACACAGCGCGGCCGGTGTCAGTTCAGCGGGACGACACAGCGCGGCATGGCGTGTCAGTTCAGCGGGACGACACAGGCGCGGGCGGTTGTCAGTTCAGCGGGACGACACAGCGCGGCGGCTGTCATTCAGCGGGACGACACAGCGCGGCGGTGTCAGTTCAGCGGACGGACACAGCGCGGGCGGTGTCAGTTCCGCGGGCCGACACAAGCGCGCAGTGTCAGTTCAGCGGGACGACACAGCGCCGGCGGTCTGTCAGATTCAGCGGGACGACAACAGGCGCCGGCGGGTGTCAGTTCAGCGGCGACCGGACATCAGCGCCGGTGTCAGTTCAGCGGGACGACCACCAGCGCCGGCGGTGTCAGTTCAAGCGGGACGACACAGCGCGGCGGTGTCAGTTCAGCGGGACGACACCAGCGCCCTCCAGGGTCAAATCAGCGGGACGACACAGCGCAGCGGGTCAGTTCAGCGGGACGACACAGCGCGGCAGTGTCAGTTCAGCGGGACGACACAGCGCGGCAGTGTCAGTTCAGCGGGAGAAGCCGGGGCTCACCTGCGGCAGTCCTCTGAGACGCCCTCGGGCACCCGGTACTTGCAGTCCATGATCATGGTGAGAGTCTCGCTGTCGTTGGCCTCTTGGAACGGCGGGTATCCGCTGACCAGCATATACAGTACGGCGCCGAGTGACCACACATCTGCCAACACACAGACACACCGCACACACACGTCAGTCACAAGCAGAAACATCAGACACGATCAACAAAACACAGACACACCGCACACCACACGTCAGTTCACAAGCAGGAAACATCAGACACGATCAATAAAACACAGACACACGCACAACACGGTTCAGCTCACAAGCAGAAACATCAGACACGATCAACCAAACACAGGGACACACCGCCACACACACGTCAGTCACAAGCAAGAAGAGACATTCAGACACGATTCAATAAAACACAGACACACCGCACACACACGTCACAGTCACAAGCAGAAACACAGACACCGATCAATAAAACACAGACACACCGCACACACACGATCAGTCACAGGCAGTAACATCAGGGACACGATTCAACCAAACCACAGACAACACCGCCACCACACGTCAGTCACAAGCAGAAACAATCAGACAACGATCAACAACACAGAACACCGCACACACACGTCAGAGCACAAGCCAGTAACATCAGACACGATCAACTCTAAACAACAGACAACAACCGCACCACACACAGTCAGTCACAAGCAGTACATCAGACACGATCACAAACAGACACACCGCACCACAACACGTCAGTCACAGCCTCCGAACACCAGTAACATGACAGACACGATCAAGCAAATAACACAGACACACCGCAACACACACGGTCTTCAGTCCTGAGGCAGTAACATTCAGACACGCATCAACCAAAAACCACCAGGACATGTACAGTGCAAACCATGTGTTATGTTCATTTCGTCGACACCGCCCGATGTCGATGCGCCCGGCGAATAAATCCTTCGAGAAAACGGCTAGTAGCAGTCCTTTCCATAGGCGTCGGAAGTGGTGTTGCAGGGATAGCAGCTGCTACACCAACTTTGGAACTGGTGTGGCGGTGCCACACCAACTTTCCAGTCGTCCATATATACTCGGTCTCCGAAATGTATGCAAATATATGTACGAACGCGATTTGCAGATGGCATGGTAGCCTTGGATTCTGACGGAAATCAGTTTATTTACGTAAATTTATTTTTTTTGTTTTGTCCAAAACGCGAAAAATGACCTTAGAACACATTGTTTGTTCGATAGAAATAGAAGCAAAACGCACAAACGAAAATGCATTTTTTATAGATGGTAATGATGGGAGAGGTGGCCGATTTTTGTCATTTGAAAGGTCATAAGTCAGTCATTTTTGACGATATAAATTTGAAATTTGGTACCCATGTTTACCGAACACGTTTCAAACACATATTTTACGGATTTGGGCATTTTTAATGCTGTAAAAACAATACAAATTGCCTTTGGATTTCTCAAAATTTTGGATTTCAATAAAACTCCTAAATTCGAGGTAGCTGTTTGATAACCGAGTTTATTATCAGTCATTTGATATATGGCAATTTAATTTATCTAAAAATTTACCTTCGGCAAATTGATTATCTATGTTTAGCGAAGTTTCATCAAGAGCCATCAACTATTTTCGCCGAAATTTTCCATTATGGCTTACTACGCATTTTTCCATTGCTTATTTCACTATGGAAAAAAACACAATTATAAATAATAGTGTTTTTCGCATAATTCAAAAAAATCCTTCGGTTATGCATGCACCCCCAATTAGAAACGCTACGACGTGTAAGGTTTAAGTAGATTGCGAAACAACAAAAAGCTTGTAACGAAAACAATTTGGCAGAATATTGGAACAGAGGGTGATGGATAATTTACTGTAAATAATTATCAAGCAATAATGTTTTATAAGTTTTGCGAAGTGTCGGGCTAGCTCCGGAAAAAGATTGTTCAGGGTGTCACGTAACACCATGGAAATCTGTGAAGGTAGGTATATACAAAATACATTTTGCAGACTTTTGTCCGAATTTGTATGATTCGTCAATACATTGTATTTGTTATAATTTATGACAAAGTTGCTTACCGTTCGGAAACGTATAAGTCATAAAATAGGTCAATTAATGTCAACATGTTCAGCGAATCCACCTCTCAACATACCTCTCCGTTGTCATGGGTGTTGAATATTAAGTCGCCTTTCCCCGGAATCCGAAATTAATTCCGTGGCGCATCAATAACAATTAATTGGCGCAGATTAAAATGCATTCGCTCGGGCGCTTTAGTTTAACAACGTGGTATTGAACCTGGGTACCCCTGACTCCGATGTTGACGCAACCAGGCGCAACCAGGGGGTGGGTGGGTTTCGGGACCCCTTTTTAGAGACAAAGTGCACGTTTTCCGTACACTTTTCCTAAAGAATCCACAGGACCCTCACCCTTTTTTGACCCGAGACACCCCTTTGGAAATTCCTGGTTGCGCGCCTGTGCACCATTATTATAGCCTTTGCCCAAGAACGTAGATAAGGGGGTTGCATGCCCCCTGAGCAAAATAAATAAATAATTATACTAGATAAAATTAGATTATCTGGGAGCGAAATTTGATTCTACCACCGACTTAGCCCTCCTATGTTAAAAATCCTGGCTACGTGCCTGTCTTTGCCACATTTATTTAAAATATGTTTCTACGCCCTTGGTCCTTTCAGTGCACTATTCGAATAAACCCTCCATTTCTCTGGGACGATGTTCTTTTTTACGTCTGCCGGAAGCTAGCTTTGGAAGTATACTTAAAGGAAATAGTTCACCTTCATCATGAGTTTTGAACTGAGATAGCAGTTTGTAGTCCGTGTTGAAAAACCCTAACTGCAAGTTTTCTGGGCTGAAAGGGCTCTCCAGCCGAATATATTTGACTTTTGTCGAAAGACTGGGCCTCACACGCCTAGGCAGAGACTATTGTGGGCCGCACACGCCTGGGCAGAGGCTGTACAATAATCTTACGCGACTATACATTCGAATCTGATTGGCTGAGCCGCGTTTGACGTTGAGGAGAGTACGCATATAGTTTTGATGAAATTAATCATTTAGGTCCTTTTGTCCTGAAACGGCGCAATGTATAGCTATTTTTGACATTATAAAAAAGAAGTTGTATATGAAAATATAATCAAATTGTGTTTGGAAGAAAAAAATCCAAGGCGAACTATTTCCCTGACTTGTGGAAAAGCGGCGGCTGAGGGGGTCCCTAACCACACACCAAATTCGAACACATTCAGCCCAGCCGTTGCGGAGTTTTTGCGACAAAACATCTTTCAACACCTCTTACGCGGCACGCGCCACGCGCAGGGGTAGTCACCCACATGAGTCGGCACTGGCAAAAACCATGATTGGTTGGATGGGGCTACTCAGCAAAGAAGCTCGCTTGTTAATCGAACGTGAGGTTTCAAAGGTATGCAGAGGCACCCATCACTTTCCACAAGTCAGGAAAGGGATGTGTGTGGAAAGACGGTGAAACTACACAGTCAATAATAGGCCGAGTTTCTTTTTGAGGAATAACACTTGCAAAGAATGTAGTATCTGCACATTGAGCACTACATCAGTAGGTGGCAGCGATGACAGTGACGCCTTAGTTCCAGTGACCATGCTGGCGGAGCAAGGGATTTGTCATTCGTTGGTGTATGTGTGTGTGGAGGAGGGAGTCCAATGACGAATGTATTTTAGCCACACAATATATAAAATAATCGGTTTGCATCTAGGGAGAATATTATAGTTTGGTGTTAAAGAACAGGCATGTCAACAGTTATGATGGGAAGATAGCAGAGCAGCTGGGTTGGGTACCTGGGTTACGTAAATATCTCCAAGGATCACCCTAAAACAGGTCGACTATTAACAACATTTGGTAAAGAGAGACGACGACATCGGCTAAGAACCCTAATTCAAATACACTAAGGGTTCTTTCGTGGCAGATGTCAAGACCAAGCTCGAATTTATATTTTATTAGACCATTGTGGTTGTTTTAACAGCTGTCATGCATAATTTCAATGCCAAACACTCAACATGGCTATCTCAACTCAAATATAATGTTAAGGTGGTAATGTCCTTTTAAGCATCATTAGGCCACCCGAGTTAATCAAGGATCAAACTCACCTTCAGTGTAAGGACTTGGCTCCAGAAACCCCAAAATATATCGTGGACTATGATAGCTATGAAGAAACCGAAATAGCAATCAAGAGCTCTTGAAAAATGCATTCCGTAATCACCAGAGGTGTATTAAAACTTTACCTAAGGTCAATAGTTTAGGCTCCGGAGGTCATCAAAGGTTACTTTTTGACAAACTGTTTTTCGCAAATAATGTGTTTTATCTTATAAAGAAATGGCGATAGCTTTGACGTCATCGTGTTTTTTCTCGTCAAAACGCTTCGAATCATATTAATGATGACCAGATTGGGTCAACTTCGAAATTTGACCTCAGGTCAAGGTCAAGTGGTCACACCGATAGGTCGTGTAGCATATTGGCAAACGTGTCTCGACGAGACAAACACATTGGTGCCAGTTAAACCTCTCTATCCTCATTCTGAATTGGTGACCTATGATGACCTTGGCTGACCCGGTAGGGAACACTGAACAAAAATTGCATATAGGTCACCAATAGTGACTTATGATGATATGATCCAGAAGGAATTGGACTGATCTGATCCGGATCATACGAGAAGGAAGAATTTAAATATGTCCCAAATGACATTGGGGAGGTCAGGAAATTGACCCAACCCTGCTGGAGAAGCTGGAGACGTCCACCGATATCAACAGTACGAGATAAACGAATTGTATTCCCCTATAAAGTTACGAAAGTATGTAAGTTTCAAATTGCTTGGCCAAACACTGTGGCTGTGGCACGACCGACCGCAAACGTTTTGGAGGTCTGCTGCCGCTAAACTGCCGCACGACGTCTCCAGCTTCTGACAGGGCAAAAATACTTGACCTGGTCTGGTGATCTGAACCGAGATAACCTCAGGTCAAAAATTGCATAAAAGTTGCGCAAAGGAAGAGGATAAGTTGGGCACAAAAACCTCAGTGTGATGGGTGTTTATCCCCCCCCCCCCCCTCCTACCACCAGCAGAGCGCGGGTTAACTTCCCCTGAACACGAGTCGCGTCCAATGTCCAAAGTCGCATTAAGAATATAAAATAAATATCCATTAAGTTTACTTTATTCATCCATGGGATTTGACTGAATGATGAATATGCATGTCAAGCATTTGTCTCGATGTGAGCATTCACTGTTGGGTTTGCGCTCGGCCCGGAATATGTTGACCGCCGCAGCAACAGCAGTACTGCACGCCAGCCTAGGTCCGGCTGTGACTGCGGAGAGTGGCAACAGCAGTACTGCCACGCGAGCCCTAGGCTCCGGGCCTCTGTGACTGCGGGAAGTGGACAGCAGTATCCCTGCACGCCAGCCTAGGTCCGGCTGCTGACTCGCGCTGGAGAGTGGCCAAGCAGCAGTCATGCACGCAGCTAGGTCGGTGTGATCGCGGAGAGTGGGCAGCAGTTCTGCACCCCGTGCTCCAGCAGGTTCGGCTGTGACTGCGGAGAAGTGGGGCAGAGCAGTACTCGCACCAGCCAGCCTAGGTCGGACCTGTGAACTCGCGGCGAGTGGAGCAGCAGTAAACTGCACGGCGAGCCTAGGGCTCCGCGCTTGCTGACTCGCGGAGAGTGCCGCGCGCAGTCTGCACGCCAGCTAGGATCCGGCTGCTGACTGCGGAAGAGTGGCAACAGCAGTACTGCACGCCACCTAGGTCGGCTGTGACTCGCGAGAGTGGAGAGCAGTACTGAGCAAAGCCTAGTCGGCTGTGACTTGGGGAGAAGTGGCACAGCAGCAGTATGACGCCAGCGTTAGGGTCGGCTGTGACTGCGGAGAGTGGCAGCGCAGTAACTGCCAGGCAGCTAGGTCGCCGCTTGGCACTGCGGAGAAGTGGCAAAAGCAGTAACTGCACGCCAGCTAGGTCCGGGCTGTGATAGCGGAGAGTGGCAAGCAGCAGTATGCACGCGCCTACGGCTCCGGCTGTGGACTCCGGCGGAGAGTGGCAAAGCCAGTAGAGGTCTGCACCGCCAGCTCAGGTCCGGCTCGTTGACCTGGCTGAGACGTGGCACCGAGCACAGCCTACTCGCACAACGCCCATGCTAGGTCGCTGTGACTCGCGGAGAGTGCAGCAGCAGTAACTGCATCGCCACTAGGTCCGGCTGTGCACTCTGCGGAGAGCTGGACGCCAAGCAGTTACTGCACGCCCAGCCTACGTCCGGCCTGTGACTCGCGCGAGAGTCTGGCAGCAGCAGTACCTCGCCTCGCCAAGCTAGTCGGTGTGATGCGGGAGAGTGGCCAGCAGCAGTATGCACCGCAGCCTACGGTCCGGCTGTGCTGGCGGAAGATGTGCAGCAGCAGTACTGACCGCCAGCCTAAGTCGGCTGTGCATGCGAGAGCTGGCGCACAGCAGTCTGCACGCCAGCCTAGGTCCGGCTGTGACTGCGGAGCAGCTGGCAGCAGCAAGGTAATCGCACGCCAGCTAGTCGGCGCTGTTGAACTGCGGGAGAGTGGCAACAGCAGTACAGCACGCAGCCTAGGTCGGCTGTGACCTGCGGAGAGTGGCAGCAGCACGAAAGTAAGACACGCCAGAGCTAGGCATCGGTCTGTCGACTGCGGAGAGTCGGCAGCAGGTACTGCAGCGCGCAGCCTAGGTCCGGCTGCTGACTGCGGAGAGTGGCACGCACAGCAGTACTGCAACACGCAGCCTAAGGCTCGGCTGTGACTGCGGAGAGTGCGCAGCAGCAAATGCCTATGCCGCAGCCTAGCGGTCGGCTTGTGACTGGGAGAGTGGCGCAGCCGTACTCGGCACGCGAGCCCTAGGTCCGGCTGTGACTGCGGAGGAGTGCAGAACTATGGGCACGCGGGGAGCTAGGTCGGCTGTGCCTCGGGCGGGAGTGCACAACAGAGTTGGCAGCCTAGGTCGGCTGTTGACCCGGAAGTGGGCAACAGCAGTCTACTGCAAACAAGTCCCAGCCTCCGGCTCCGGCTGTGACTGCGAAGTGGCAGCAGGCAGTAGTGCACGCCTCTCCTCAACGTCCGCGCTACATAGTGACGCCAAAGCATCTGCGTTTATCGGAGTGGTAGACGGAGACAGACCAGATGACCAATGGTTGCTTGCGGGCGAGACACGCACAGTGTGTATGTGATTGATGCGGCCAGCCAGACACCCTCTTTTGGTCGATACTCCGTGGAGAATGAGACGAATGTCGCAAGTGAATATTCACCGTGTGTGTAGCCACAGGATGGCTATGAAGCAGGTCACCGTAGCCACAGATGCACCAGTCACCGTAGCCACAGTAGCCACCAGTCCGTTCAGACAACATATCGGCCGACCAAGGCTGATCAGATCAACGCCATACCGTTCGACAGAGCGCGCGGCGGTGAGTGCGGCGCCTGACAGAATATCGGCGGCGGCGGCGGCGGCGGCGGCGGCGCCAGAGCGCGGCGCAAGGGGGTGTCATCCCTATGGTGGGCCATAGGTAAAGAAATTGCTACCAAATGCTGTCAATGTGATGTCACTGGGGTGGTCCGATCTGATTGGTTCCTGGGGAGCATCGTTCCTAAAACCAACAGAGGCATCGTTCCTAAAACCATCAGATTGACAGAGGGTCCCTCAGACCGACAGAGGGCCCATCAAACCGACAGAGGGTCCCTCAGACCGACAGAGGGCCCCCTCAGACCGACAGAGGGCCTCCTCAGACCGACAGAGGGCCCCTCATGCCGACCGAGAGTCCCCCTCAGGTCGACCGAGGAGCCCCTCTGGTCGACCGAGGGCCCCTCAAGCCGATTGAGGGCCCCATCAGGCCTATTGAGGACCCCTCAGACCGACAGAGGGCCCCTTCAGGACGACAGAGGGCCCCCTCAAACCAACAGAGGCCTATATAAGACCCCATCAGATTGACAGAGGGCCCGCTCAAACCGATACAGGGCCCCCTAGACCAACGAGGGGTCCCTCAGACTGGACGAAGGGCCCTTCACACCGACAAAGGGCAGCTTAGACCGGCAGAGGGCCCCTCATGCCAACCAAGGGACCCCCCTCAGGCCGACTGAGGGCCCCTTCAGACCGGCAGAAGGCCCCCTCAAGCCGACCGAGGGCCCCCTTCAGGCCAGCAGAGTGCTCCTCATGCCGACCGAGGGGCCCCCTCAGGTCGTCTGAGGACCCTCTCAAGCAGTGTTGGATTTCTGGCCGTTTGCTGGTCCGGTGTTTTGCTCTCTTCAAAGTGTTACTCCCGTTTCGGCCTCAGCCTTTCGGGTTCAGCGAACGCTGACGAAGTAAACACCAGTTGAGATGCAAACTTTGTTCACAAATGAGTTATATTCTGAACCCCAGAATAGTAATATTCTTTATAAGAATTTAAGAGGGTAATATTTAGCCGTGGTAAGTATTATTACTTATGAACAATTATGTATTATATTTTCCATAATCCTAGGTATAATTTAGAGTCCAGAATTAAACTCGGTTGTTGCACAAAAGTTTGTACCTCATGGGGGATGCGGCCGCAAGCATGACCGAGGTTAGTTTTGACCGAAAGGGCTGAGGCAACAACGGGAGTAAGTCCATTGAAGAAAGCAAAGTACCGGACAGAAAGCAGCCGAAATCCCGCTGCCTCTCAAAGCGATGAGGGACTTCAACGGCAGAGGGCCTCTTCACTGCCGACCGAGGGGCCCTCCAGACGGCAGAGGGCCTCTCTACGACCGAGGGCCCTTCAGGCCGGCAGAGTACCCTCAAGCTGGAAGAGTGCCCTCATCGCGACCGGGGGCCCCTCAGGTCGACTGAGGGATGAACCCTCTCAACGCGACTGAGGGCCTCAGACCGGAGAGGGCCTCTCATCCGATCGAGGGCCCTCAGGTGTCTGAGGACTCTCAAGCCGACTGAGGGCCCCTTCAGACCGGCAGAGGGCCTCTCATGCCGACCGAGGGGCCCCCTCAGGACGGCAGAGGGCCCCCTCAAGCCGACCGAGGGCCCCCTTCAGGCCGGCAGAGTACCCCTCATGCCGGCAGAGTGCCCCTCATGCCGACCGAGGGGCCCCCTCAGGTCGACTGAGGACCCTCTCAAGCCGACTGAGGGCCCCTTCAGACCGGCAGAGGGCCTCTCATGCGACGAGGGGCCCTCAGCGACGACGAGGGCCCCACGCTAGTTCACGATGGGCTTTTTCAGACCGAAATGGACGCCCTCTTAGCGCGGACGGGGGGGCATCATTTTGCCAAATGCCTCCCCAGGCTGCGCCCTGACTCCCCCCCCTGCCTCGGTATGGGGGGGTTATGCTGTTACGCTGGTCGGACTTAGGCATCCTCGCCAGGTCGTGTGAGTTCGTGAAAGAACGATTGGCACCACATCACACCTTTCTGCATCATATCGAGCATAAAAACATGGTCAAAAGCCGCCGGAAAATGCTTCCAGACTATTGTCCATTATATAGGCGGTGGACGGCGCGGACTGAGTTACCATCCCAATGACGTCATCCGCTGGCTTTGAAGGGACGGTAAAAAAAACGCTGATGACTTTACCTGGTTATAGGGCCTTGGCGCGGCGCACTCTCCAACCGAGCCACGCCGTCTGCTCAGTACTCAGTACTCAGTACTCAGTACTCAGTACTTAGTACTCAGTACTCAGTACTCAGTACTCACCGACCGAGGTGGGGTCGTAGGAGTCGCCGAGCAGGATCTCCGGCGCGCTGTACGCTAAACTGCCGCACGACGTCTCCAGCTTCTGACCGGGAAGAAACTTGTTGCTGAACCCGAAATCAGTCAGCTTGACCACGCCGAGCTTCTCGAAGAAGACGACATTCTCGGGCTTGAGGTCTCGGTGCACCACATGCAGTTTATGGCAGTAGGAGATAGCCTGGACGATCTGACGGAAGTACTTGCGTCCGAGGTGCTCGTTAAGCCCTGTCTCGTGCTTCATAATGTAGTCATACATGTCGCCACCGTCGGCCAGCTCCAGAATCAGGTACAGCTTGGTCTGCGTGTCGATCACCTGCGGACGGGTACCGGCCAGCCGTCAACAACAATCACATTGACAGTCTCCTCTGGCTTCTGTAAAGCTTCTGATCAGCCGTGCAAAAGACGTGCAGTCTTTTGCATGTGCGTAAATATTGGGCTTCCTACCTGTTCACCCTGCTCCGGAACTCACACCAGTGGCTCATCGCCATTCCCCGTGACACTAAATGTCAGAGCACCAGCATTCCCCGTGATACTATCTGTCAGAGCACCATCATTCCCGTGACACTATCTGTCGGAGCACCATCATTCCCGTGACACTATCTGTCAGAGCACCATCATTTTCCCGTGACACTATTCGTTCATAGCACATTCATTCCCCGTGACACTATCTGTCGGAAGCACCATCATTTTCCCGTACACTATCTGTCATAGCACCATCATTCCCCGACACTATCTGTCAGGAGCACCATCACTCCCCGTGACACTATCTGTCATAGCACCCATCATTTCCCAGCTGCACACTATCTGTCATAGCACCATCATTCCCCGTGACCACTATCTGTCAGGCACCATCATTCCCCGTGACACTATCTGTCATAGCACCATCATTTTCCGGTGACACTATCGGTCAGAGCACCATCTTTCCCGTGCACTATCTGTCAGGAGCACCATCATTTCCCGCTGACACTATCTGTCATTGCACCATCATTCCCGTGACACTATCTTGTCAGAGCACCATCATTTCCCGTGGCACTATCTGTCAGAGCCCATCTTTCCCGTACACTATCTGGTTCAGAGCACCAGCATTCCCGTGACACTATCTGTCAGAGCACCATCATTTCCCGGACCACTTATCTGTCAGAGCACCAGCATTCCCTGATACTATCTGTCAGAGCACCATTATTCCTCGTTACCACTATCTGGATAGCCCCAGCATTCCCGTGATACTACTGTCATATTACTATCATTCCCCGTGACACTATCTGTAGAGCACCATCATTTCCCGTGGCACTATCTGTCAGAGCACCATCATTCCCCGTGGCACTATCTGTCAGACACCATAAACATTCCCCGTGACACTATCGTGTCCATAGCACCATCATTCCCCGTGACACTATCTATCAGAGCCCCATCATTCCCCGTGGCACTATCTGTCAGAGCACCATCACTCCCCGTGACACTATCTGTCATAGCACCATCATTCCCCGTGACACTATCTGTCGGAGCACCATCATTCCCGTGACACTATCTGTCAGAGCACCATCATTTCCCGTGGCACTATCTGTCAGAGCACCATCATTTTCCGTGACACTATCTGTCAAAGCACCATCATTTCCCGTGGCACTATCTGTCAGAGCACCATCATTTCCCGTGGCACTATCCGCTGGCACCTCCAGAGCTGCGAGGCTACGAAGGAGTAATCCAGGCGAAGGGAGACGGCAACATAACAACAACAGCTGTTTTATATTGGGCAGCGCTAACTATATATGCTAACAGTGTAATAATTAGCTTCTAGTAGCGAAAGCCTCTCTGGAGCGTACCGATAATTGTGTGATCCATACTGACCTTGGAGCCTTAGGAATATCCCAGTAATTAGAGTGAAACCGGAGAAATGAAGTCTCGTATATGGCTAAATTTAGAAAAATATAACTTTTACTATTTAAAAAAATGTCCTGTCTGTCCGTTCGTCATCCAACTTTTTCCTTATACCTATTTATAAGTACGAAAAGTTATGTAGTTTCGACACATTAGCATTGAATAGTATCCAAAAAGTCATTTTGCAGATCGCATGACAACATGTGTGTATATTATTCTGCTCCCTACATTTCCAAACATCAAACCGTCCTCCTACGAGTAAAAATAATGTCTGACTGTGTTAGAAAAAATAACACGACACAACATTCACCGATAATACCACCGTCCGCCCTCTGATGAGCGGAACTTGAACTATACGCAAAAAGCGAGGCACGGGTTGCGGTTTGTGTACACCAGCACCACCTATATAGAATATTAACTCAATGCGCACACCAGCGACACCTATAGCACGGAGAAGGGGTTTAGCAGTAAACGTAAAAAAATATAGCGGTTCGCACCGAATTGAAAACAAACCACGATCCCTTGACGGGTGAGTATCTCGGTAACATGACGAATAAAAAACGTAAAAATGCATCATTCTGTATGTCGTATGCATAGATCGTCCAGCGGAGCGGACGCGTTAGCACTAGCATGTTCTATAGACCAGTGTCAACAGCTCCACATGAACGATGTCAGTAGGCACACTTCCTCTAATGCTGGATAAACTGAGGATCCTGATAACTTGATTAGTTTCTTATCTATTCCTATTGCGAATGGTCCTTGGAAAGACAGCATTGACCAACCAGTCAATGTCGTGTTAGGTGTTAACACCAGTAACAATCAGTGTTACCTATTACCTTTGCATCACTTATTTACAATATAATGATGATTTGTGATAAGAATGCCTTTGCAACTGTCTGTCACGAAATCAATGCATGAAGGCTCGTTGATAGGGAAGTTAGAATGAACGAAAAACATCACCGTTGCATGCTGTTGATTTTCCTGGTATCGTAGTACGATATGTTCTAAGCCACGTTAACAAAAAAAATGCGTGATCGGTAACGAAGCAAACTATAACGTAACGTAATTCGGTAGCGTAGCTTTGGCCTAAAACCATACGTAACGTAGCGTAGTTCCGTAGCGTAGCGCAGGCCATCACTGGTAGCTGGTGATCCCTGCTGACTGCTGCAGAATGTCACTGTCAGCTATGTACGGCAGTCGCTCTCAGGATTTGCACGTTTTGCAGGAAAACCAGATATTGAGATCAAGACCAAAGGTCAGCACGCACACACTAATCAGTAAACAGTGCAGAGCAAGGCATCCCTGTTGCCTGGGACGCAGCAGGGATGCCTGAGATTTGTGACATTTTCTAAAGACGAACTGTTTCCTTTAATGATAACGTCTTCATTATTTAATGTTCCTTTAATGATAACGTCTTCATTATATTGTTCCCTCCACGGGTAAATTGCACTGTGCGGCGTTTAGCATAACGGGTAAACAAATGATCTTATTTCATTTGAGGGTAACGACTAACGATCCTTGACAAATTGGCGCAAGCGGCAGGACATGAACAGTCGGCTGTGATAATGTAATTGGTATCAAGCGATGCATTAAAGAAACACTGCCTCTTCCGGATGATATCGCAATAACATGCTAAAACAAGTCTAAGGGACTAAATATTATTTTTAATCGTCCTCTTATGCTCACCAAAGCAGCGCAAATACAAAAAAAACTATAATTTATTTCATTTTTCATAACTAATATTTAAAAACGGTTGCGATTCCACACACCACTAGATAATATGCAGCGATGAGCGCCAAATTCAGCGCAGTTGAGACATTTCCGTATATTTTAAACAACACTGTACAAGAAGTACCTTAAACAAATGTAAACAAGCGATAAAAAAAAAAATGTTGGAGAAAACGTCATCAATGGTTAGAGCGAAAAATACTTTGAAACAAATCCTCAATCCCTTAGAAACAATCCTTTCGTTTATGCCTATTAATGAGGTTTAATTTCAGGCATTATACAAAATCTGACATTCAAATTTCGGACAGAATGCTTGAGGCAAAATATCATTAATTTCCATAGATTACGCAACGCTGTTATAAATTGCTTTTTTTTACGTAGTGGTGCGGACTAGACAAATCTCATTGGCTGGAAGAAAACTGAACTTTTAACGAATGATATTAGGGACTGGGCGCGAATTTTCAAAAAACGGATTCATGCGTGCTTATAAATCCGATTCGTTATTTAACATATCAAATTTTTACTTTGAACAGACAAGTGTCCCTTTAAGTACCATGACGAGTTCGTATGCCATTCAAAGGAGCAGTGGATATATGCTTATTGCTGTCCCCCAGTCAAGGCCATTGGACAGCTCCCAGCTTTGTTTATGTTCACCCCCAAACATAAGCGCATAGGGGCGTACCCAAGGGGGGGCAAAAGGAGCAATTGCCCCCCCCCCCCTGAGGTTCATTATGTGACCCCCCCCCCCCTGGCCCCTTTGGAAATAGGGGCTCGAGGGCCCTATTTCTTCTCTAAAGACCACGTGAAGGTGGTCTATAAGGTGTTTAGAGGCCACATCAGAGGGTCTTTCCAGTGGCGTTACCCGGAATTCGCTCAGGGGGGGGGGGCACAGGTAACCCCACTTAAAAAAAAAAAACACTCATCGAATTTGGCCAACTATATTTTGAGAGGGGCATTATTTTCAATTTTTTTAATCCACAAAAAACGTTGATTTTTAGGGGCCAGGTACATCCCCCAAAAAAAATCACCGTATTTGGCCAGGTTGGCGAAAAAATACGGACGAATTGGTTAAGAGCACGTGCACAGGCCCTATTTCGTGCACTGAGGCACTAACAAGGGGCACAGGGTTCACGTTCCCCCCAATGGACCGTGCTTTTTAACTTAAAAAAAAATGATTCTGGTGACGTCCCTTTTTGCCACTTTTTGGGGCCTGCAAAATATAAGTGGTCCAAATCCGGGGATATCTTTATTTTCGCACCATTTTTCAGCGGAGGGGGGCGTTGCTGAGGGGGCCCTGTGGGAGAGGGGCACGATGTCCCTCATTGCGAAGGTCTGGCTGCGTCTCTGCCGTACTAGCCAAATGTGTGAGGTCCAGTTGATGCTCCAAAGGCCTTGGTTGCTCTGCATCCATGAAACGCCAGAGGCGCCTGAGGGGGCACTCTGACCTATAGAACCTTGGAAAAAACTTAAGTGCTCTGATTTCATTAAAGACCACGCTTTGCGTGGTCTTTGGATTGGAAATAGGGCCCTTCGGGCCCTAATTCCAAAGGGGGCACATGGGTCAAGGGGGCACGCACGCCTGATGGGGCCCTCTTGTCACCTGAGAAGACACTCTGGCCGCCTGAGGTGGCACTCTGGCCGCCTTAGGGGGTACTCTGACCTCAAAAAACTCTGAAGAACCTCTGAAGAGCCTCTGATGTGCTCCAAACACTCAAAAGACCACGCTTCGCGGTCCAAAGGGGGCACTTTGACCAAGGGGGCATGCATAGACCTTCAAGGGGGGCAATTGCCCCTTCCCCCCTTGGGTACGTCTATGGACTCTTCAGAGGTTCTTCAGAGGTTTTTAAGGTCAGAATACCCCGTAAGGCGACCAGAGTGCCACCTCAGGCAGCCAGAGTGTCTTCTCAGGTGGCAAGAGGGCCCCTCAGGCGGGTCAGAGCATAGGCGTACACCAATGCGAATATAAATAAGGTGAGGGCGTCTGAACTCGGTCACATGACCGAATTCGGCGGCACCCGAGCGCTTGTGGCGAAGGCATTTCCAGATTTTGGTTGGGGTCCATCGCGGTTTCCCGCAATGGGAAAACATATGGTTAATCTGAATATGTCTTTATTAAAATGATTTTGTATTACTTTTATCTGGCAACTTTTTCCAAAGAACGCATTAATTCAATGACATAACCAGGTTGGCTTTTTTATGGTGGTAACTATGTACTGTCATCATTTAATTGATAATTAACCAATAGTTTACAATGCAAGCGAATCCTGGGTCCAAAGGTCACGTGACTGACGCCCAAACACCTGAGGCGTACCAAGGAGAGGGGCAAGGGCAATTCCCCTGAACGGTCTGTGCGTGCCACCCTAACCCATTGCCCCCTTTGGAAATTAGGGCCCGAAGCGGCCCTATTTCCATCTTAAACCCTCGCACCGCGGGGGGGGCGCAACGGAAGTAATATCCGCCCCCCCCCCCCAACAGGGTTTTTCCGGCACTAGGCGGGGAAAAACGGCGCGCGTGGCGCCGCTCAATTTGTATAGTGTTTGGGCATTCATCCGCACACTTCTAAAAAAATTGACTTCCTAACTTTCCAAGGTTCACGTGTCAGGTCACGTTAAATGACCTGCCTCAAGTCACGTTATTGTAGTTTGACATTGTTTGCCGAAGCCACAGTGGATGAACCAAACCAGTTTTGAACTCACAAGTGTGTAACTAAGGCCTTGATATCTACAGTTTGTACTATCTTGGATTTTTTTATTATTCGGTGACTGAGGTCAGTGGGTTCAATTTTGAGACCCTCACATTATAAAGTCTATGGGAGAAACATTGAAATTGCGCACCAATCGAACAAAACCTGTCTAAATGTGGTCAGTTATTCATTCCTAATCCTATTCTGAAGCAAAGTATAAGAATTGCAAGTTGTATTTTTCTTCCTGATGACCTTCGTAAAGGTCCAAATCACCATGTGCCAAAATGTCATTTGTTTTTGGTACAATTAACTCATGTTCTACGTAAGATAGAGTACTTTTGGTCTTTTCACCATTCCTGTTTCTCTTGTCAACCTCCATCGATAGACATTAAAGTTTTGATTTGACCTTGACATGACCTTCAGGTCAGGTCAGGTCAGGTCATTTTTTTTAGTTTACTAGCTAGATCAAACGATATATGGCTTCTGATGCGCGTGATGTGAGGAAACACGATTGGGGCAAAATGACTGCTCTACCTTTAAAACTAAAGAAGTTATGAACCAAAAACTTTTGCAGTAAAATTTAGCATTTTGACCTTCGCTGATCTCTGGAGCCTCAACATATTGACCGATCTCAAATCTGAGGACATGTTGCGAAAGAGTGTTCCAAGAGCAATGCAGTGCTTTTTTCGGGATTGTCCTAGCTATGTTAGTTACGAGCTAGCCCGGATTATGTGAAACAGTGCTAAATTTACTCGATATGAAAAATTTTACCTTTTTTGAACTTCTGGTGAACCTCAAATATCTGACCTGACAAAAAATATTAAGTATTTTCGCTAGTTACTCGTCACGGCTACCTCACGCCGTTTTCGCTTCTCGCTTACGTTGCTAGTTTTGAAGATCTCTGGGGGGCGGTTATCCGCCACCCCTCCCCCCCGGTCGGTTCGAAGTTGGGCTCCAGACCCCCCGTTCGGTGCGAGGTGTTAATGACCACCGCAAAGCGTGGTATTCAGAGCACATTCATTTTTTCCGAGGTTCTACTTAGGTCAGAGGGCCCCCTCAGGCGGCTCTGGGGTTTCATGGATGCAAGGCAACCAAGGCCTTTGGAGCATCAACTGGACCTCACACATTTGGCTAGTGCGGCCAGAGACGCAGCCAGACCTTCGACAAGGGGGCACGGCATCCCAAGTTCAAGTTTTCGGGTTACCTCAGCAAAGGCCCCCCGAAAAATGTCGCGAAAATACAAATATCCACGGATTTAGGCCACTATATTTTGCAGGGCCCCAAAAAAATCGCAAAAAGGAACGTTGCCGACCATTTTTTAGTGAAAAAGTCAGTCTATTGGGGGGCACATGCACCCTGTGCCCCCTGCTAGTGCCTCAGTGCACGAAATAGGGCCTGCGCTCACGGTGTCGGTGCTCTTACACAATTTTGCCGTATTTCGCCGGTGTGGCAAAATACGGCGAGTTTTTTGGGGGGATGTACCTGGGGTCCCCTGAAAAATATTGTTTTTGCGATTTTTTTCTCGAAAAAATGTTGAAAATATGTCCCTCTAGAAATATAGTGGGCCAAATCCGATTGAGTTTTTTTTTAGTGGGGTTACCTTGTGCCCCCGACCGAAATTCCCCCCTTGAAGCAAATCCTGAGTACGCCACTGCAAAAGCGTGAAGTTTTATTTTCCCCTTCATCAATGTTAACCCGCGCACTGCAGGGGGTTCGCGCCGAACACGAACTGCAGGGGGGGTGATTTCCGCCCCCCCCCCCCCCGTGAGAGCTCCAAAAACTAACGCAACCCGTAGCGACAAGCGGAAACGATTAGATAGTCTAGGCAAGCTCTATCGAAAAGTATTCAGTCTTTTCTTGGATCAGGTCACAATTTGAGGTCACCAGTGGTCCCAAAGGGCAGATTTTCCGGTATTTAGGGACTCTTTAGGACTACTTTTCTCCAGCAAACCCCCGATTATCGCGAAACCTATTATAGCTAGGAGCAAACAATTAGAGAGGCAATCGATAGCTATTGAAATTTGCAATCGGCCATTTATGTCCTCAAAAATTGATCTCAGATCAATAGTTCAGGCTCCAGAGGTCATGAAAGGTCAAACATACTGTTTTTAGCCAAAACAGTTTTTCGTGAATAGTATGTCACCTAAGAAAAATAGGGAAATCATTTTGACGCCATCGTGTTTGTCTCATTGATGCGCTTTGAAACATATACACGATGTCCTGGTAAGGTCAATTTCAAAATTTGACCTCAGGTCAAGGTCATTTGGTGACCCAAGATAGTCATGTTGCATTATGGCGGCAACCGCGTCTAGACGGAGACAAACACATTCGGGTTCAACTACATCGTCTCTATCCTATTTCCTATCAAGAGTTATTTAGCAAAGTCATTGCTGGACCTCAGATGACCTCAGATGACCTTGTAGAAATCACTGAGCACACAATTGCACCTTGATCATTCAGAATGAGCTAAAATAGCATGATTCTGAAAGAATTAGCCTGATCCAATAGAACGTTTACTGAAAGGAAGCCATATTGTTTATTTTCCATTCATATAGAACTGGGGAAGGTCAGGGGAAATGACCTTGACCTTTTCGCGGCTCACCGATACTTAAAAATCCGAGATATACGAATTGTAGTACTGTTATTCTATGATCCTTGGCAAGTTTCAAAACTTATCGAAAAAAAATACTGTGGCTTATGGCACGAAAACGCAAACATTTTTTGAAGTTGAGGTCACTTGACATGACTTGGGACCTGACCTGAGACGACCTTGAAGTCAAAACTTTTTCCAAAGTTGTGGGATAATTGATGCCCAATAGGTGTAGAAATTTGGCGCGCTGCGCGCCGCCGTTTTTCCGCTACTCCTGAAAAACCTGAGGGGGGCGGAAATCAACCCCCCTGCAGTGCGCGGGTTAAGGCTATGAGAGGTTAAGTGATTTTGGGCAAAATTCAACCTCTATAATGAACGATGAGTTAGTGAAGATCGCAAAACAGTAAGCAAGCCATATAAAAGCCACATCCCTTGTCTATCGATACCAGGATCTTCTTTGATGATTGATGATGATGATTGTTTTTTATGGGCGCGCCAACAACAAAGGCTATATCGCGCCAGGATCGTCTTTGCCTGTGGCTTGTGTGGAAACATGTTAAAGGGAGAGTGCCTACTCCTTTGGAATGTCAAATATATTATTACGGTAAGAAGCTATTGGTTTGCCGTTTGAGCATTGGTTACGATAAAATTCACGTCGATAAAGTTCCCTTTAGTTGAATTTTTACCTATATTTTGTTTTGCATTTGTTTTGTTTCAAAACACATAAACGATCGCCACTATAAACAGAGTAACACAAATGTTACCTACAATGGCGCACCAAAGACAATAAACAACCCCATACGAACAATGTAAAATAGTTACCGAGGCTCTGTTCGGCAGCTGCTATCAGCGCGCACGAGCTGTTTTATATTAGCCAGCGTTAATGATATATGCTAGCGTTGTAATATAAGGGCAATGCTTCTTGTAGCGAAAGCTCTCTGGCGAATACCGATAATTCTGTGCTGCCAGCCTGATCTTGGCGAATTTCGAATATCTCAGCCAACTAAGAGTGAAATCTGGAAGAAATGACAGTATATGGCTTAAATTTCAGAAAAATATGTTCTTATTGATCAGGTGTCAACAACTCCCACATGGACCGATGTGAGTTAGGCACACTCCCTTTAAATGTGGTTTTATATGAAAAAAGATGCTTTTCTAGCACGCGCAATGTTCAGTTAGGGCGTTGATTTCCCCTCCCCCCGGTTTTCATGAATAGTGGGAAAACGGCGGGGCGTAGAACCACCAAGTTTGGCACAGCTTTGGTCACAATTTGGTAGGGCATCAATGACCAACATGTTGTGGAATTATTTACCTCGAGTCATGTCAGGTCAGGTCACCAGGTAAGTTAAGTGACCCCCACCTCCAAACATGTTTGCGGTCGTGCTACAGCCAAAGTGATTGACCGAACAGTTTGAAACTCACAGGATCTTATCAGGTCTTAAAGGGACTGTCCCACATTAACATAAGATTTGAGTTGAGATAGCCATTTTGCGTGCTTGGCATTTAAATTATATATGGTATAAGTTAAAACAACCAATGAGGTCGAATCACAGAGAAATTCGAGTTTGATTTTGCAATCTGTACTCCCAGCCCTCAAGTAATTTTGATATAGTAGGCTCGTGAGCCGATGATCTAGTCTCTTCTTTGCTAAATGTTCGATTACAGTCGACTTGTTTTACCTTGCCATACATTAAGCCATAATAGTCCTACTTATAAACAGCGCGAAGTGTTTTCTTTTTTTCCACGAAAAATATCCCTTTACATATGTAGCTATAAGCGCCAAATATTAAAACTGAGTTTTTTTATGAAATTTGAGACTGTTCGGTGAGAACAAATTTCCTAATCGTGTTCAGCAGCATTACTTCATATTATTGCAGCCACAAACGACGTAAAATTGCGACACAGTTTTTGGGAAGGCTGGGACAGTTCCTTTAAAAAGCAACGGCAACATAAAAAGTGGCGCTGCTGAGCTGGTCACACTAGACCGATTCGGCGCCACGAAGCACTTGTGGCCGAAGGCACTTTCCAGTTTTTGGGCTCAATCGCGTTTCGCCGCGAATGGAAAAAACAACTTAATCACGTGGAAAATTTTAATGAAATGATTTTTGTAACTTTAAATCTTGGCCACTTTTTCAAAGAGAACGCAATTAGATTCATGAACAAACTAGTTTGGCTTTGTTTATTGGTGGTAAATATTTATTGTTATCATTTTAACTTGATATTAACAACAGTTTCAATGCAAGCGAAATCCTGGGTCCAAAGTCACGTGACTGACGCCCAACACCTGATAAATATACCTTTAAGAACCTAAACAAAAAATATGTCGAATTGTTAATATCGGTGACCTAAGGTCAGGTCGATCTCGTGACCTCCCATTAAAAGTCAATGGGGGACAAATTAAACCACGGAACCATAGGAAATTTGACCAGTTTTCACCAGAACCACCACTCCTGTGCCAAATACAAAACCCTGTCACACTTCTGTTCTTTGACTTCTACGAGGTCAACTCAGGCGACCCCTAGGTCACGTATGGTTTTCTTCAATAATTATTTACCAAGTCAAGGAAGAGCAATGATGTTTAACCATTGTATTTGGCTTTTGGAGACAAATCAATTCATGGAAAGATTGACCTTGACCTGACCTTGGACTGACCTTAGACCAGATCCTTGGACTGACCTTAGACCAGATCATTTTTTTACATGACTTAACTAGTTCACCGAATATATTGTTTGATGCGTCTCACCGAGATAAACACAAAGGTCAAATTGGTTTCACCCTAGCATGCGTCTTTGAAGGGTTATTCCTTAAAAGGAACACTGCCACCTTCCCAAAAGTTCTCAATGTACGCCGCTTGTGGTGCTTAATATGAAGTATTTGCTGCCGAACACGATTATGACATTTGTTTCTCACAAACAGTGCTCAATTTCATTTTAAAAAATGGGCTGATGACGTCATATAAAGGAATTTTGGGAAGTAGAGAAAACCTTCACGCTGCCATATGTATGAGTGTATGGCTAATGTATGGCCAAATGTAAAATAAGTCGACTATAATCAACATTTAGTAAAGAGCGACGACGACATCGGCTCAGGGCCCCCTGACAAATACACTGGGGACTGGGGATGCTACAGATGTCGAAACCAAACTCAAATTTATTTGTGATTCGACCTAGGTGGTTGTTTTAACTTTTACCATACATAATTTCAATGCCAAGCACGGAAAATGGCTATCTCAACTCAAATATAATGTTAAGGTGGTAGTGTCCCTTTAAAAATAATTATGCGATATTTAGAGTGTTTCCTAATTAAATGGCTTCTGCTGACTTCCTAACCTAACTATTTTCCTGTTTAAAATTTAAATCAAGTCCACCTTGAATAAATTATTGTTATTTCAGCATCGGTGATACTGATACCAAATTTACCACTACTACAAACAACAACCATTTTACTGGGGTGTGTTTTACATAGAATATAAATATAACAAAGGTCATGTGTAATATGACGTCATTTGAAGGTAAAAAGCCACCTTGATGATTTCCAAACATAATTTACCACAACTAAAATCAATTTTATGAGTGTGTTTGGCTCAGACATATTTAAACAAATTACATAAGAATAATAAGATAAACATATCAAAAATGATGCATAATAAGAACGTCATTTGAGGAAAAAGTCACAGTAATTTATAATCGGCCTCAGCGTCATAAGCCTGATAAGCGCCGTCATAAGCCTCATAATATGACCGTACCCGTTTCTCTATGACGATGAAGAGCAGCTACAATATGACCGTACCCGTTTCTCTATGACGATGAAGAGCCGTATCCTGCTTTATTGACGAACCGTGATGTATTATTATAAATGTCTCTCCATCGACGAAATTACTACATTGTAATACGGAAAATCAGCGAAAATATATATATGTATAGAACCAATAATACTAAGCTGTTCCTGAGAACATAAGCACAAAATGACATGTCGGGTGAAAAATGTACTTATAGTGTTGCGCTGTAATGCTCGATTGGTGACACATTGTGCGGCCTCTCTCCCTTTCACTCAGTCAGTCTTCTGTCATTTCCGGGCTCACTCCGCCTGGGTTATAATGTTAGCAGTTATCGCCAGAAGTCGGGCCAGCTTCATTGCTAACTTGGTGACCTACCTTTCCTGACCTCCGATTTCCGAGAACACTCTCCTGGAGATTATCTTGCTCACCCACAAGACAATCTCAAGAACCACCCTTTTGCACCCTTGTTATCCAGGTCCCTCTCCTCCACGAGACCTTCCCCGTCTCTGACCTGTCACCCGTGCACGTGATGGGATCTGTGGCCCTGGGGATCTCAAGCCTTAAAGTACCGTCAGGTGTAAACCCGGTCAGTATGTGCGATGCTTTTGAGACAGACTGTTCACTGTACATACTGTGCACAGAGTGACCAATGTCCTACCATTGGGCAATTAAGGTGGGAAACGACACCCTATTGATATTATTTGTCCACTCTTTTTCGCGAGCTTTACTGTGAATTTTCCACTCCTTATTTCAAAATGTATTGGATAATTGGGATTGTGGCAGTATGTGCATTGTACAGCAGCACCCTTCCACAATGCTAAAACTGTAGACGTAGTTGCTGCCATGCCAGGTGACAATATCTCTATCCAGCAGCCATGGGCGTCGGAATCGGGGGGGGGGGCAACGGGACGCGTCCCAAACATTTTCGGATTTTAACAATACGCCTATGGGCGTTGCATGGAAAGAATAAACTTCGAAATGCCTCCACTCCCACCCCCACCAACCCCCCTCCCCCCACAAAACACACACACACACAGACACACAAACAACACTTTCAGAAGGTGACGAACGCTCGCCAGTTGTCACCTATAAAGAATGAACACGCAGCAGAGGTGAACCCTCGCCTTACGGGAGCTTTTCTCTCTTTCGCCGTGCGGGGGTGAACCCTGTTAATTTCCAAACCAAGCAGTATAGAGCAATGCAGTAAGAACCAGCATGCTGGCTGTTATGTAAGGAATGTAACGGTATGCAATTTTGTATATTTGAGATCAACGGATGAACTAGGTCAAGTGAATGACCTCGACTCGATCACGTCCCGAATAGCGATTTCGATCTGTCAGTAAACCTGAAAATTATAAATTTATAAATACAACTAAAAAGGTATGTACCTTGACCAGTTTTGTCTCAGAAATACACAAAAGGTATTGATTCGTTCGTATCTGGTCAAAACAGTGATTAAAAAATGACATCACAAGTTTCCTACACATAGTTTCCTACACATCACTCGGTCAAAAATATAAATATTGTTTTGAAATTTGGTTTTTGGTATTTTCCATACTCATTTCTCTCACATATATTTCGGTTTTTAACATATTTGAATATTTTGATTTTGAAAAGATTAAAAAAATAACTTTGGGGAGTCAAAAATCGAAAAAAAATCGGAAATACGGGATAACCATTAAAAAATGTATAGATTAAACGTATTCCGTTTGCAATTTGCTGCAAAACTATATTTTCTACGATTTTTCCAACATTTATCGATTTTCCACCAACATGACGTCACTAAAACGTCATAATCTCCCAAACTACTGAAGTAATTTAAATGAAATTTTGACAGCATACATATCATTGTTGGTAACTCAGCTACTGAAAATTGCAGCACGATGCGCCGCATGAGTAAAAAGTTATTGAAGAAAACCCTCGGGGAGACTTGTCAGCCCCTACCCCCTCCCATAGGGCGAGGGTTATAGACGGCTATCATTCTGACATTACCATCTGACACATGTTCACCAGTTTGCCTATCGGCTGTATCGGCTGTATCGTCGGTTAGTGTGTCTGTGTTGCTCACCTCGTACAGCCGTACAATGTGCGGGTGCTGCACCAGCTTCATGCAGCGCACCTCCTGAAACAGGTGCTCCCGCGACACCGGGTCCAGCTTGGTCTTATCGATCACCTTCACTGCTACCCGCTCGCCGGTGAACACGTGCCGTGCCAGCCGCACCACGGCGTAGTGACCCTTGCCGATCGTGTGCTCCAGGTCATACAGGCCGGCGATCTTACCCACGACGTCCTTACCGCGGAGACTCATGGCCCAGCTGCAACAGACCCTGCTGTCAGGTCACAGGAGGAGGTGACTGTGGACATGACATACCCTGCTGTCAGGTCACAAGGGGGAGGTGACTGTGGACATGACATACCCTGCTGTCAGGTCACAGGAGAGAGGTGACTGTGGACATGACATACCCTGCTGTCAGGTCACAAGGGGGAGGTGACTGTGTATGTTATTTTCGTATATAATAATAATACAGAATACGTTAACAAACATTCAACTGGAAATTATGGACATGACATACCCTGCTGTCAGGTCACAGGAGGAGGTGACTGTGGACATGACATACCCTGCTGTCAGGTCACAAGGGGGAGGTGACTGGGACATGACATACCCTGC
>VOPJ01000229.1:0-27929 GCA_014673585.1 Semibalanus balanoides
GAAAAGGAGGCCCCCTTTCGACTTTGCCCCCCCAGGTAAAATCTGGTGGCGCCGCCCCTGGCTCAGGGGATCTGTTTTGTTGCCGTCCGGGATTGCCGAGTGATCAGCGAGATTCGGGAGCAGGCAGGTGTGCCCGTAGTCACGTCTGAAGCATGGGTGGAGCTTTCAGATAAAAACAATGTTGGCTCAAAATGTCATATTGACTGAATGTTGTATGTGTTAAAGGTGAAAATTGTAATTGTAATGCCAGGCAAACCTTCAAATCCGTCGTTTTTGCATGGTCAAGGTGAAAAATGACTATTTTAACGTCATAAAACCTCAAAATCTGACTAAAGTTGGCGGTACAAAGCACAAACTTGGTGGGGCCAAACTAAAAATTGGCGGAGCAGTGTGCCCACCATTTCAATAGGAAACTCGCCGTGGTCTGAGACGCCGCACGGCACTGCGCCGTGTGTAGGATGTGCTCTGCTCTCGGCCCGCGGCCGCTGTGTTCCACGGTCCGACCGCACCGCGCCGCTCTCAGAGACCCGAGTGGTATACGGCGGCGCCGCTATGTGGGCCAGGCGATACGGTCGGCCGCGGCCAGTCAGCCTGCAACCGGGCTCCAGCGGGCCTGGATGTACCGGACCGTCGCCTCGCCGCGCATCGCTGGTCGGCAACGCCACAGCGTCAACCATGCCGTGCCGTGACGTGATGTTCGTGTCGGCACCGCGCCGTGTTCGCCACAGCGTCAACCATGCCGTGACGTGACGTCACCGACATCCATTACTACCTAGACCGCCATCCAACAGCTGGCGGCCGTGCCGACACTGGTACAGGCTACAACACTACTGGGGGGCAAAACAGCGTCATAGGGACTAATGCATAAATGGCAAATTTTAACGGGGCCTTATTTCGTTTTCATTTTTTGTTTGGGATCAATCTAGAATCTCCAGCGAATAATATGATACTACTTGTTGCACCATGATTTATTACGCGCAGCTCAGTCAGGGCCCCGTAAAGTTTGCTCCATTGTATATACATTAGCTCCTATCGGCGCTCGCGATTGTTTTGGCCCCCCAGCCTGGTGGCGCCAGCGCACAGTGTGGGAACGGGCCGCCCGGCGTATGCGGCGCGGGAGTCGGCGGTCTAGGTATCTATGGATGTCAGTGCGTGACGTGATGTTCGTGTCGGCACCGCGCTGTGTTCGCCACAGCGTCAACCGTGCCGTGACGTGATGTTCGTGTCGGCACCGCGCCGTGTTCGCCACAGCGCCAGCCGTGCCGTGACGTGATGTTCGTGTCGGCACCGCGCCGTGTTCGCCACAGCGTCAGCCATGCCGTGACGTGATGTCAGTGTCGGCACCGCGCCGTGTTCGCCACAGCGCCAGCCGTGCCGTGACGTGATGTTCGTGTCGGCACCGCTGACCCGACCGTTTCCGAAGGCCCGGCACTGATGTGACGTCAGCTGACGTCAGCTGGCTCTGCTCTGAAGGCAGGCTGACTACTGGGAGCGTAAAGTGGAGCTGGGCGACCTCAGATTCGCTCATCAGCGGACAGCGACAAATCAAATACACATAAATTAGGTATTTTCGTCGAGAAGTCAAGCGAAACGCGCAGTGTTTTGCGAAAATACAAACTGATCATGGTGAAGGTTGAAGGTTGGCGATGTGATTGATAACAGACTGACGACGTTGCCTTTCAGTCACTGTCATTGATCAGTTCAGATAACCGATGTTGACGGCTGAGTGTGAGCGGCCGCTGCTTATTCCACCGGTTATCATGACTAATGAGTGACGACACACAGTTCAGAGAGGCCATTGCATCACACCTATTTCCCGGCGGGCTGTGACTCGAGAACGTTCTCCGCCGGAGCGGTTCCGCCTTCTGCTCTCTCTCGTTGGATAATGAAAGCCGTGCTGTCCCCTCCGCCGCCGCCGCGACGGAGTCTGTCGAAACGTCCACAAAGGCCGGGTCACGTATTGTGACGCGGGGGTTATCTCACCGTCACCTGTCGCTGTGCTCACCAGCTGCCCTGTCACCGTGTCGTCCGGCGACCGTGACACCCCTCTCTCCCCGCCTCTGGTTCACCCCGCACACTCTGCACGCCCTGGTCCCCCCCGCCCCCAGGCCGGGCCTGCGGGTCGCTCCCGGCCGCCCGGCACACGTCAGTGGCCAGGTCTCCTCACACGGGCTCCGCTGCCCGGTCCGTCGGTCTGAGCGCCGACACTGAACAGCCATGCCTTCCTCCTTCCGACAGCGCCGCGCTGCGGCCAGCACCAGCCATGAGGACGGCCAAGTGGTACATGTGCACCTTCCTGGTGGCGTTCCTCTACTTCTACGTGATGCTGATCAAGCAGGTGCGTGGAGCGGAGTTGGCACCCCGCAGCCCGCAGCTTCCCGTCGCCAGCCGCCAGGCGCCGCACAACGAGCCGCCGGAGTTCGAGCCGCGGTTCAGGGATGGAGAGACGAACGCGGCCGGCTTCGGCTATCACAACTACGACCAGATGACGGCCTACCTGCGCAAGGTGGCCGCAGAGAAGCCGGACATCACGGCGCTCTACTCCATCGGGAAGTCTGGTGAAGGTAGGTCCGACAGATCTGATGAGGAGTATTATTAGGGGGTCGGGGCGCACCGTAGGCCCGACAGAATGACCGAGTTGTGGTACTGTGTTGGCTTATTGGCGTGTTTAGGTTAAAGTTGCTTTGCTAATGTGTTATACTCGTATGGTTGTATTTGCTAGAAGAATGGCTATACGAGAGTTTAAAAAAACGCTGAATTTACTAATTATACTAAATTCACTTGTATACACTAAATTTAGTTTGCTGATTATAACATGGCATCTACAGTGCAGAACAAATGTTCTGTCCACTTTCTCGACACCACCTCTGTTGCTGCTACACGCAGTGAAATCCAATGGAACTATGTATGGCCTAGCCTGTGATACCGGGGGCGAGGACTATAGTGATTGCATTAGATTCCACCGCGTGCAGCACCGACAGACGACAACGGCAGGTGGTGTCGGGGAAGTGGACAGAACATTTGTTCTGCACTTTACGTTGTTCTTGCTCGGTTCCGGAATCCAGATACGATCAAATGAATGTCTTCTTGCCTGTCCGAAAGTTTGCTACGTTTTTCGGGCTCTATCTTTTGCTTACCCTCCAACAAACAATTTGGCCTTTAACTTATCCTTGGTTTATGCGCGATGCATCAACACATTCATTAACACCACTTGCATTGATTCAGCTTACCTCCCGCTAGGATCGCGATAATTGCTTCCGTATTCCACCGATGGTCTTGTTTACATCGTGCATTGACGTCAATGCTGATTGTGTGAGTCGTTTTACCTCGTACCGACCGTTACTCGGAGTACCTTGTTATCTGCCCCCCCCCCCCCTAACTCCGCCTCGTCTGTGCCTGTCTCGCCACCAAGGCCGTGAACTTTGGGTACTGGTGTCTCCGCCTCACCCTACGACACATGATCGGAAAACCCGACGTTAAATACGTCGGCAACATCCACGGAAACGAACCCATCGGCCGGGAGATGCTCATCCACCTGGTTGAGGTAAGTCACATCGTCTCTGACATTGACCCCGTCTAATGCTTTTTATAGACACGTGGCAGCCGCTAAAACCACAAAATCCCAACACTCTACCCTAATACATGCACGGTAGGATAGTCTAGGCCGCCGGCACCGTTGTCATTTGAACGCTCGGTTGCCTGGCTGCCAGCGAGGAGAGTATTTCCCACGCCGGCCTCCTTTTAGAGGAAGTCAGCGTAACTATACAGTGACCATATTCCAAGCTCATCGCTCGGAATGCGGCATAAATCCCTGTCGTGCCGTCTGGAAACTCCGGACTGCGGTGGTTGGCTCAGCCTCCGCGCTGCAGGTGTTGCGCTGGAGGACGCGTCCTCTGTGCCGCCGGGCCTCGCTACTACACCCCGCAGCGGCGCTCCTCACCCGCAGTCACTCTGGGGATTTCCACACTGTCACTAGTGCCGCCGTGACGGTCATGCCCTCCGCCCCCCACCGCCGCCGGCCGGTAGTCCCCCCAACCGCCGCTTGGTAAAGTTCCCCACAAATCCTACACAGCCGGCCGGTAGTCCCCCCCCCCACGCGCCGGCCGGTAGTCCCCCCACCGCCAACCGGTAGCCGGTAGCTGCCGCCATCGTGCAGCGCGGCTGACAGTCGCAGCGAGAGGTGTAACTGGGCGCCCACCAACAGCCAGGAGAGGCTTTTGCCGTTTTTGTGAGCGTTTTTGTCTTGTTTCTCCATACACCGCAGCCTGGCGAGGTGAATTCATTGCTGAGTCAGCGCCTTTCTAAATTTGCTGGTTTGAGTAAATCAGCACGGTCAATATCTATACACATTCCACGCGTAGCCAAATTTATCACAATGCTAACAGTTTGATCGCTGTAAACCACCATCGGGCCGGCTCTAATCAGTGTTTGACGGCTGTTTAGCACGTTTATTCGCGTTGTGTTGTGTCTAGCGCGCGGCACCGGTGCGGTGAACCCGCTTCTGTCGGACCATAAAAAGCTGCTGAACCAACTCCAGAGTCGCCCCTCCCTCTCCATACACACTACCCAATGAACACAAACGACACATACCGAATACACAAACAGTGGGTGTGCCGACCACGCCACTTTTCATAGGCCCTGCTCGATCTGTCGCAAGCGCAAGCGTCATAGCCCCTATGCAACGTTCTGCCCAACGTGGGCCGATCGTTGGATAGGGGCTATGGAGCTTGCGCTTGCGCTTGTGGCACGTCGAGCAGGGCTCTAGTAACACGGGGCTATAGCCGGTACAGCGGCCCCCTGGCCTGGCTTGAGTGGTCCTGTCCAACGATGACCTGGTATGGAGACGTGGGAGGCCCGCCAGTGCACCGCTGCACCGCCCCTGGCCCTGGCCTGAGCCGCCTGGTTTAACCTTGATCGGATCTACGTAGTATGTCCGGCAGAAAAAGTAGTACAAAGAAGGTATTTCCTGATGGAAATCCTTTGTACGTGGTATTAGGAAGCTTTGGGTACCATGCCGAATCTGATAGTCTTTCTGTTGTAATATTAGTTTGTATATAGGTATGTGTGTGTTACTTTCATGACATCAAATCAATGTCGAAGTTTCCGCGATACGAGCAGGTTTTCGTCGATATCTCGCCTCTGACTCCGCATCTGATAGCGTCAGGCCTGCTGTATATCTAGTTACCTTTCTGATACACCTGTACTGAATTTGGTGTTGTTTATTTGAATCAGGTGACTGGTTGGCTGCCCATATGTGGCCATGGTCGTATGCTTTGACCTCCGCGACTGATGTTCGTCTGTCTGTCTTATCTGTTACTAGCCCTGACTTCCTGCTTCATCACAGCTGGCTCAAGGTTCGGCCCCTACTCCTCTGCACTTCCCCGGCTGCAAAGCATGCAGACCGGGTACCCTGTTCAGGCCCCTCTGTACCACCAGAGTGCCTGGAGGCCGGGTACCCTTCTGACGCCCCTCTGCACCCCCAGTGTGCCTGGAGTCCGGGTACCCTGTTCAGGCCCCTCTGCACCCCCGGAGTGCCTGGAGGCCGGGTACCCTTCTGACGCCCCTCTGCACCCCCAGTGTGCGTGGAGGCCGGGTACCCTTCTGACGCCCCTCTGTACCCCCAGAGTGCCTGGAGACCGGGTACCCTTCTGACGCCCCTCTCGTACCCCGGAGGGCCTGGAGAAACCGGGATAACCTCTGACGCCCTCTGTAACCCAGAGTGCCTGGAAGACCGGGTACCCTTCCTGACGCCCTCTGTACCCCCAGAGTTCTGGAGACCGGGTACCTTATGACGCCCTCTGTACCCCAAGTGCCTGGAGACCGGGTACCCTTCTGACGCCCCTCTGGCTCTGTACCCCCAGAGTGCCTGGAGGCCGGGTACCCTTCTGACGCCCCTCTGTGCCCCCAGAGTGCCTGGAGACCGGGTACCCTTCTGACGCCCCTCTGGCTCTGCACCCCCGGAGTGCGAGCAGACCGGATACCCTTCCCTTCTGACGCCCTCTGTTCCCCTCCGCAGTACCTGACGACTCGCTACTCGACGGACCCGTACGTGCGCTGGCTTCTGGACAACACGCGGGTGCACATCATGCCTTCGATGAACCCCGATGGCTTCGAAGCGAGCCGCGAGGGTGTCTGTGAAGGCGTACAGGGCAGGTCAGTGTTGTGGTCTGTTATGTGTCAGGAGGCAGCGGTCAGGTCAGGCATGAGGGAATTGTCGGGAGACAGGGCAGGGTAGCGGCGTCTTTCGCTAGGGTTTACTCTCAGGATGGATTTCTTGCTAAGGACGTGCAGGAAGCTGTTTAGCCATCGGAGGTGCATACAAAGTAGGCTGATTCACATGAATCTGTCTGTGGTTGAAGCCAAGTATCCTATGGGAATGAGGTCAGATTGTAAATTTCTACCGGCAAGGCTGACAAAGACACGGCATATTACGGCTCGTCGCCCATGTTGATAAGTCGCGATCTCACATTATTTTCCAAGTAAAAGCGCATATTATTTTACTCGCACGCTCCTTCTGACTTATTATTCTGAGTTCAGACCCGCCTGAACGCAAATTTGTACGGGTACTACCGCTCTAAGCACGTGAATTGAGACCGGATGCGTCATAGCCGTTGTCGGTAAGCTGGCTGAATCCTGCATGCCTCAGGATGGATTTATTGTTGCATTGCCAAGCTGCGGTTCATCGTTGCGCTCGTTCGTCAAACTTACACGAAAGACCCACTTAAAATTAATAATAGTGATAGTGGAGATTGTCAAAACCACCTGGAACTATGCTGGACGCTGGTGTTCCAAACCTACCATTTTCGACAATAGCCGTTTTTAAAATTCGATTGTTCATGTATGTAGTTTCTAACATCGCCAGCATTGGTAGATTGTGCTCAAAACACTTCATCCGAGGAGGATCATGCTCAAACACATAACATCAGCCGAGTGCTGTCGACCTTGCCACTCCGTCTCCTCGCCATCGGGAGTCATACATGTCCCATTGCCCCATTGTATTGCAATTACAACGGAATATCAGCTGGGCTTAGCCGACCTTTCCGCTCTCCGTCTCTGCTCCGTCTCCTCTCTCCGTCTCCGCTCCGTCTCCTCTGTCCGTCTCCGCTCTGTCTCCTCTCTCCGTCTCTGCTCCGTCTCCGCTCTGTCTCCTCTCTCCGTCTCCACTCTGTCTCCTCTCTCCGTCTCCTCTGTCCGTCTCCGCCCTGTCTCCTCTCTCCGTCTCCGCTCTGTCTCCTCTCTCCGTCTCCGCTCTATCCCTCTCTCCGTCTCACTCTGTCTCCTCTCTCCGTCTCCTCTGTCCGTTCCGCCTGTCCTCCTCTCTCCGTCTCCTCTCCGTCTCCGCCCTGTCTCTCTCTCCGTCTCCGCCGCTGTCTCCTCTCTCGTCTCCGCTTTTGTCCTCCTCTCTCCGTCTCCGCTCCGTCTCCCTCTCCGTCTCCTCTGTCGTCTCGCCCTGTTCCTCTCTCCGTCTCCGCCCTGTTCTCTCTCTCGTCTCGCCCTGTTCTCTCTCTCCGTCTTCGCTCTGTCCCTCCTCCGTCTCCGCTCTGTCTCCTCTCTCCGTCTCCGCTCTCCGTCTCGCCTGTCTCCTTCTCCCGTCCCGCCCTGTCTCCTCTCTCCGTCTCCGCTCTGTCTCCTCTCTCCGTCTCCGCTCTGTCTCTCTCTCCGTCTCTGCCTGTCTCCTCTCTCCCGTCTCCACTCTGTCTCCTCCTCTCCGTCCCGCCTCTGTCTGCTCTCTCCCTGACTCTCCGTCTGGACCCCGGTCCGGCATTGTCCGGCCGTACCGTTACGGCGGGTCGCGGTGGTCAGGCATCCGCCATCTGCCGTGCTGACGCGGCTGCCGTCTGGCCGGCTACATAGGCGCTCGTCGGTTCTGCGGTGTCAGGACGGGGCGCATCGGAGCGTATCGGACGATGACCGTCAATGACCGGCTGGCATCTCGCCGCCGGTCAGAGAGGCTGGCATCTCGCCGCCGGTCAGAGAGGCTGGCATCTCACCGCCGGTCAGAGAGGCTGGCATCTCACCGCCGTCACCGCCGGTCAGAGAGGCTGGCATCTCACCGCCGGTCAGAGAGGCTGGCATCTCACGCCGGTTCAGAGAAGGCTGGCATCTCAACGCTGGTCAGAGAGGCTGGCTCTCACCGTCCGGTCAGAGAGGCTGGGCATCTCAACCGCCGGTCAGAGAGGCTGGCATTTCAACCGCCGGTCAGAGAGGCTGCATCTCACCGCGGTCAGAGAGGCTGCATCTTCAACCGCCGGTCCGAGAGGCTGGCATCTCAACCGCCGGTAGAAGGCTTGGCATCTTCACCGGCGGTCAGAGAGGCTGCATCTCACCGGCCGGTCAGAGAGGCTGGCATCCTCACCGCCGGTCAGAGAGCTGGGACATCTCAACCGCCGCAGAGAGGCTGGCATCGTCACGCCGGTCAGAGAGGCTGGCATCTCACCGCCGGTCAGAGAGGCCTGGCATTCACCGCCGCACTATGGGCCACCAAGCCCGATCTAGCCCGCCATAATCGGTCGAGCGATTTTTTACATTTTTATATGAAATATATATGAAAATGTTCGAATTGACGCATGAACTAGAATAATAAATTATAGTTTTTTAGTGCAATTACATATGGAGGTATACAACGGCACCGAAACAACGGACCCTTTGTTATGAAAGCTTACAGCAGGAGTCACCGCGGCCGCGAAAACGATGTTTGCTTACATGTAATGAGAATGAGATAGAAACAAAATATGTAAAATGTCCATGTTTTTAGGTTAAAATGGAACCTTGGCACACTGTGAAACAAATTGAAACTGAAAGTAGGGTTTTTCGTGTTTGTAATGACTGTTTTTTGTTGACATAGCAGAAATGTCAGCAAACACTTGATGCAGTTTTTTCGATAGAAGCCGATCTAATGAAATAACACACGATAACCGGACGTACGAGCATGGTAGTGACCCTCAATGGTTTGGCTTGCTGAGGCAAGTCAAACTTCCTGCCCAACTTGCCCCCGCATCCAAGCGGGGTGATTGTATTATTTATGCCGCCCGCCGCGCGCGCAGCCGCTGCCGTGCCTGCGAGAGGTGGGGAAGGTGGGACCCCCTGTTAACTTTCAAACAAGCATCATAGAGCAACCACGTAATAACCAGCTGTTGCCTGTTATGTGGAAGAAATTAACGGTATGCAAATTTTTAGGTTTAAGGTTAAACGGTTGACCTTCCAGGTCAAGTGAATGACCTCAACTTTACCACATCCAGAATAGCGATTTTGTTCTGTGAGAAACATCACAATTATAAATTGATAAATGTAAATTGAAGTCATATTTCTTGACAAGTTTTGTATCAGAAATACGAAAAATATATTTATTTGATCGTATCTGGTAAAAAAGTCAAAAAAGTTTATTCTCACAAAATGACGTATGATTTTTTACACTAAAGGAGCCATCACTCAGTCAAAAATATAGAAATTGCTCTGAATTTTGTTTAGGTTATTGGTTCATCTCAGTGCTTTCAATCTGTTTTCGTTTTTCAATGCATTTGTGAAAATATTGATTTTAAGTGGTATTTTTTGTAATAATGTTTTTTTTTATTTTTGGGGTTAAAAAACAAATGGGTGAAAATCCAAGGTAACCAAGTTTAAAAGAAATGCTGTTTCTATCTTGCTTTGTTTTTGTAGCGATTTGCTACAAACTCTAATTTTCAACGATTTTGCCAACATTTCATCGTTTTTCCACCAACATGACGTCACCAAAACGTCATTATCTTTCAAACTTCTCAACCAATTTTAATGAAATTTTGACAGCATTCGTATAATTGTTGTCAACTTAGCTACTACAAATTTTAGCTAGATGCACGTTATGCGTAGAGAGTTATTTAAGAAAACCCTCAGGGGAAGGTCGCTTTAGAACCACCGTGCAGCGAGGGTTAAGAAAAAGAAAAAGAAGAATAAAAAAGGACTATATATTGGAGAACCAAGTATGGACGATAGCTAAACCGAATTTCAAAGCGATATCTGTATTTTTGGCTGACTTGTGCCTTCCTAAGTACTAGTCGGTGGCAAACCGAAATACGTGGCCGGCCGGAATCAAGAGCCATCTGGTGACTAAAAGATGAGCTAAATCAATTGAAATTAGTACGAAATGGTTTCTAAATTCATGATACTTGCTCAAAGTGCCCATACCAATGACCGGAGGCTGAAAAAGGGTCATATGAGGTCAATAATCAGTTATGGCCGGCTAGATCGGGATTCTGGCCCATAGTGCGCCGGTCAGAGAGGCTGGCATCTCACCGCTGGTCAGAGAGGCTGCTGCACGGCGGGACTGCTGCACACGGCTGCCGGCCCGGGAGAGGGGAGTGCCGGTCCGGGAGAGGGGAGTGCCGGTCCGGGAGAGGGGAGTGCCGGTCGGAGAGGGGGTGCGTCCGGGAGAGGGGAGTGCCGGTCCGGGGAGACGGGCTGCCGGGCCCGGGAGACGGGCTGCCGGCCCGGGAGACGGGGCTGCCGGCCCGGGAGACGGGGCTGCCGGCCCGGGAGAGGGGGGTGCCGGCCCGGAGACGCGGGCGCCGGCCCGGGAGACGGGGCGTTGCGGCCCGGGAGAGGGGGGTGCCGGTCCGGGAGACGGGTGCCGCCCGGGAAGGGGGTCCGGTCGGGAGACGGGGGTGCCGGCCCGGGGAGAGGGGGTGCCCGGCCGGGAGACGGGCTGCCGGCCCGGGAGACGGGGCTGCCGCGGGAGACGGGCTGCCGGCCCGGAGAGGGGGGTGCACGGGTCGCCGGGAGACGGGGATGCCGGCCCGGGAGACGGGGTGCCGGCGGGAGAGGGGGGGTGCCGTCGGGAGACGGGGGTGCCCGGCCCGGAGAAGGGGGGTGCCGCCCGGGAGACGGGGGTGCCGGCCCGGGAGAGGGGGGGGGTGCCGGCCCGGGAGACGGGGCTGCCGGCCCGGGAGAGGGGAGTGCCGGTCCGGGAGAGGGGGGTACTGGGCGGGACCCCATCGGAACAGCAGGGGCGCGATGCTTTACTGCCACCTGCCCGGGGGTAGGGCGGGACCCCATCAGCGCAGCCAGGGCGGTGTATGGGTTCAGGGTCCAGGGCCGGTCATTGTAACTCAGCATCCGGTCACGCCCGATGCTATCTGCGGAACAACAGACAGGCAAACGCCACGCCCAATGCCAACCACTGATTGCTCCAAAACAAATAGCGAATGCTCTGTCGCGTAAGTTAGCAGGACTGCGCAATTGTGCATGTGGTGTAGTGATGCAGCCAACTGCGTATCATCATTCACTATATTATCTTTCATCGGAATGCTTGCAGTGCAATTATGTGGATCTGTTATTGAGTGAACACGGTGCTGTTGTGACGAGATTCAGGCGTAGTGCAGAAGTGCAGTGGGATTCCGGTGATTTTATCTGAACAACCCAAGGCCGAGCTGTCTGGATAATGAACATTGGATTGCAGTTCTGTTCCCTGCACGGCGTTCGGAATGGAAACTGGTTGCATTGTGCAGTCACAAATTGCTTTAGATTTGCCCCCATACACCGCGATGGATAGGTTTTCGGTGTGACGGCTAGATCAAACGCGTCAGCATTGTCTTGATTTCCCTCCACCAGCCTACACAATGGAGACATTCAAACATTATTGTTCTCTGATTGCGGCCCATTGAACTCACTTGATCTGACCTTTGCAAAACGTCGCTGAATGCCATATAGAAAAATCGGGCGATGATTTACAACGGCAGTGACCACTGACCAATCACCGTTTGCCGGGAATGTGTGTGACTGCAGTCTACACACTGCCACTCTAGCGCCGGAGAAACCCATACCGGGGAAAATGTGTACCTTTTCTCTGATTGCTGCGATCGGCTGGTAATTTCCCGGCTTCTGTTCTCTGGGCTAGTTCTGGCTCTGTTCTGACTCACTGAACAGAACCGAAGCCGACTCCCTCACGCAAGGCAACTAAATAACCACAACTTACTAGTTACTACCACCAAACTTCATACCTTTTACAAGATATACCGTTTGTCAGTGTTCGCCTGCCATATCAGCATCGTTTCCTCACATTCGGTGCATGCCTCTCTGCACTCACTCTTCGCCTTTTCACTCCTCACTCTTCACCTTTTTCTCCCGCCGCAGGTCCAACTCGCAGGGCTACGATCTGAACCGCAACTTCCCGGACTACTTCAAGACAAACAACAAGAAGTCGCAGCTGGAAACGGAGGCCATTAAGGGGTGGCTCAACAAGATCCAGTTTGTGCTCTCTGCCCAGCTGCACGGCGGATCTCTGGTCGCCAGCTACCCCTTCGACAACACGCCCAACGCAGGTGAGGAACGAGCTGAACTCAGGCGGGATGATACACCCAGACTCAGGCGAGAAAAGATGCTGAACTCAAGCCGGGAGGGGATACTTTGAGTTCTGGGGAGGCAACATGGAAATGGTATGAACGGTGAGCGAAAGATCCGATCTGTGTAGTTGACGCTGTTTATTTAGCATCTTCCGTCCCTGTGTTGGTGCTGACAGGATAGTATATGACGGTGTACCTACGACACAGCATCGCACGCAATTGATCACTCGTCCGCGTTTCACATTCAATTTCCCCTTTGCTTTGAATTTATTCGAGCACTAATTATAAAACTGACTCAAAACATTCGGTTATTTAATTTTTGCGACTTTGCATGTCATGATTATAAATGCACTTAATAATTTTTTGCATGTGAAATTTGCACAGCTCATTTATTTTTCTTCTGCGATCACAATAGCTGATATCACAATAGTTGCGTTCACAATAGCTCATGAAAATCAGCAGATTGCCTGCCTTGTTTGTCACCCTGTCCTATCGCATATCTTAAGCTGCCGAGCCTGACTGTCTGTTGGTGAATAGCGGCTGACTTCCTCCGACAGACCGGCGACTATGTTTATGCCATCTGCAGTTATAGCGTTGGTCTGTATATGCTCGGCTGCTGGTCCTTGTGATTGTTGTGTGACGCCTTCTCTCCTCCTGTACGCTTGCTCGGCACGGCTCTCATGGATCGACTAACCGTGACGTGACGTGACGTGACGTGACTTGACTTGTACCGTGGGTCACAGACGCTGTTCTACCACGTTATACCCCAATGCATAACATTATTTTGTAATCACGTGCAAATGGCTAGCACCAGTTAGCATTACAATATTGGTAAATCATAAGTCGATAGGGTCTCAGCAGACAGGCATCGTACTTTTAGAGCAGCTAATTCGCTTCTTTTTCGGACTTATTCGCTACAATATATCTACTTGATATATCAAGACCATTTATTATACGCTCATTTTCAAAATAGCCAGGAGCAAAGCTTTATAGGCGAATTCCGACTTTGCGAGACGTGACCTAGCGACTGACTGACCTAGCGACCGACTGAAGAACCTCTACTTTCTCTGACGACCGACAGATGACGGTAATGCTGTGCAAACGAATGCCATACCGCAGCGGGCCGGCCGCGCCTGGTATGACCCTTTGCTGCAGCCGCTGCGGGCTGTTGCGTCGGAGCCTATCCGAGGTACGACCTGCTCTCACGCTCTATCTCGCACTCTCCTCTCGCTCTTTCTCGCACGTTCTCTGGCTGACATTTGCTTTTCCTACCGACTCCTCCTTGCATTGTCCCATTATTTCTCTCTCGTATCGCGTGGGGAAACGTCGCAAGAAACTGGTTTGGTGTTAGTTTCAGTCAATCCCGAAGAAGACGTTTGCTCTGCACGGCCTGACGTTGCTGACGTAGTCCCTCTTAGTCTTATGTATTCAGGCTTTTATCTCTTATATCTTGTCTATCAGAAATGTCATTCCTCTTAAAGGCATGCGTGGGCCGCTTTCTATCGCATTCGTGGGCTTCTGCACTCTCCAAGTCGCCGTGCAATGAGTCCTCGATTAGCTCCCAGATACTGCTTTGTCATGGCTAGCGACATAACCAGAACCACTCCATGCTTGCCCCATACTCCATGCCAGGAGATGCTAGCGCTAGCCCACCAGCCGCTACTGTTGCGCCATCTCAGAGTGGGGAGCTGCCATGCAGTAGCGCCACCTGTGTGTCGTACCGGCCACCGACACAGAATATAACCCCACCTCGCACCTGCCTTCGCCGGCAGTGATCCGCCAGTTCCGCGGCACAGAGTCGCTCTCCCCCGACGACGACACCCTGCGCCACCTGGCCAAGGTGTACTCCTACAACCACGGCAGCATGCACAAGGAACAGCCGTGCAACAACAGGCTGGGCTCCGAGCGCTTCAAGGACGGCATCACCAACGGCGCCAAGTGGTACCCGCTGACGGGCGGCATGGCCGACTACAACTACATCTGGCACGGCTGCATGGAGCTGACGCTCGAGCTCTCCTGCTGCAAGTTCCCCGAGGCCAAGCAGCTGCCCGCATTCTGGCGCGATAACAGGAAGGTAAGTGCAGCCGCCGAGCGGGCCGGTGTTGGCTGGCGGGAACATGTCGTTCGTGAGTCGAAGAAGAGCATGTGAATTACCTGTTAATGTATGGTAACTGATATGTTGAGCAGCGATGGCATGGTCCATGCATCCAAATGATACGGTTACTGAATCATGAATAGTGTCAACGGTTTCGATGTCTGTATTATAAATTAAATGCAAATATAAAGATATGTGTGACGATTTCACCGGCGGCTGTTCAACAGGAGCGCGCCTTGTAGCGTCAATATGACGTCACATTCTCCTGCCCCCAGGCGCTGGTGACGTTAATGGCTGAGGCCCACCGCGGTGCGCGCGGGTACGTGGTGGACGCCAATAACAACCCGATCGAGGGCGCCGGCCTGAAGGTGAAAGGCAGGAACATCGGCTTCACCTCCACTCAGCACGGAGAGTTCTGGCGCATCCTGATGCCTGGCAGCTACGTTATGGAGGTGAGCACGGCGGCAGAGGTGACATTGGAGCCGAGCGAAGCGTGAAGCGTAATTACAGTGGAGATCGGTTTTCAGATCGATGTGACTTATTATGGTTCACGCCCACTCGGGTAATGACTCTGTCGTAAATACACGACTGTTTGTATGAGCCTATCAAGCGGGCCTGCTGTAAGGCCTGTCTAACGTCTGGTCTTTTGAATGGAAATGTTTCGAATGTCGATATAAACGGTGGTAACAAACTAGCTAATGGTATACCATCAGCGGTCTTCGTCCATGCATGTTACATTGGTGCTGTCGTGGCTGTGACTGGTATGGACAGAATCTATAGATACGATCAGTAATTTACTATTATTAAATGTGTTCCCAACTGTTTGAGTGGATGGATTGCCGGGGTCAGGACTCAGGAGCCACGCTAAGCAGAGCCTGTTGCTCAGCCCCTAACCCCAACCATCCATGATCCAATCGCGCAATTCCTGGTAGCCGTAGACTTTCGAAGCGAAAATTTACATGTCCGACAAAGCTGGACACGGTGCGCCCCGCTCACTAACGTCACCTGACCTTGAGTGCGACCGCTGCCACCGGCCGCAGGCCATCCCAGTTAAGAGCAAATAGCGAATGCTGAAGCGGCTCGAACCCGGGCTGCCACGACCGGAGAGGTGTTGTGCTTGTAGTGTTGTTTTAGTAGTGTTTATTTTATTTCACGGCCTCGATATTGGCACGTGCTTCTGTTGTGTAACAGTAGGGACTTATTATAGCATTTGTTAGTTACGCTGTAGCGATGCATTGATATCACAATGACGTGAACGAGCCTGCTATAGTAATGTCCTTGTCACGACGGCAGCGTTTTAAACGCGATGAAATTTCACTGTACAAACAGTAGCGCTATCTAATCCGCTCCCAAGCTCCTGGCGCCGTGAAAAGCCGATTGTAATTAAAGACGAACCCTGAAACGTGCATGTCTGTACAGCGTACATGCACGAAATGCGGATCAATGACGCTTTTATAGCATGCCAGACGACTCTCGGCGGGCTGGTCACGCGACTGGCCGGAGCCCCGCGGAGCCGGTGTGGCCCGTGTGCCGACAGACGGCGACAGGGGGCGACCCGCTCCTGCCTCTGGGACAGTCTGTTATCCCTGTGACGGCAGAGTCTGTGTGTCTGTGTGTCTGTGTGTTCTGCAGGTGTCTGTGTGTGTTCTGCGGGTGTTGGTTACGACTGAGCGACTGTGTCCCTGTGCCTGTCTGTGTGTTCTGCAGGTGTTGGCTAAGGGCCGGCTCTGACTGACCATGTCTCTGTGTGTGTTTTGCAGGTGTTCGCTGAGGGATACTACCCCCGCGAGCAGGCGTTCACTGTGATCGAACAGCGACCGACCGAGATGTCCATTGTCCTGGAGCGCGTGCCGGTACGTACCGGGGTGGCTGTGCCAGCTGAGCCTTCAGTGGTGGCGCTGATGGAGAGGCGATGAAAGCCTGCTGCGCTTTTTTAAAGCGTTCTGACTTCTGAGGACTTGATACCAAAAACAATTCACAGCAGGTTATTAAGCTAGCGAAAGATTCCTCTGACCGCTGGTCGAGAGATTTTCATAGATTAATAACTCGTGTTGTTTTTCGTTGCATGAGTATTTCCCGGTTATGTCCTGATTTATATTGTATACAAGTCATTAGCTCCCGGCTGACTGTACTATGGATGAAGCGGCTGTGTGCATCGTGAGTCGTGACTTTTAAATGCCCGTCATTTGCAACCCGTTTTATAGTGGTGGTGATTCTACATCATGGTGGACAATACGATCACATTTGACGTCTGTGTCTATTGTCTGTGGGCTGTACGGTTGTGTGATATGTCGATTGTGTCGGTATGCTGGAAGCTGTTGTGTGAACCTGCGTGTCTAATATTCGTCGCTGTGGACCCGTGTGTTTTGTCTGTACAGCTGGATTCTGTACCGTCCCTGACCTCCGGTAGGGTGGACCTGTGTGTTTCGTCTGTACAGCTGGGTTCTGTACCGACTCTGACCTCCGGTAGGGCGGTGTACCCAAGTCGCTCACGTCGTCCATATCCACGCTGCACTACCTCCACGTGACGCTGGGGAAACCATACGGTCCGCCCCGCTCGACAGCCGCCGCCCCCGCCCCCGCCCCCGCCCCCGCCACGGCGGCTGTCCTGCTGACCGCCCTGACGGCGGTGGCTGGCGGAGTTTGGTACTGAGTTGATTGATCTGTGGCCTTACTCGTACAAAAGGGTATGTGGGCTTTGGTGTTTGTTGTGTGGTGTCTTACTAGTCTTTAGCTAACCCGTGAACGTGCACGTGTTTGCCGACTTGTGAGTGTGTTGACCAGTGTGCATTTTGAGCTAATTAACGCGTGCGAACCTGACAGAAACACTAGTGGCCAAGATAATGAGCATGTTGTAAAGAGGGCGAGCATTGACGGAGTGCAGTGCTTGTTCCAGTGTCAATTAGTGCTAGTCTAAGGGCGTTGTCTTGTCATACTGTGCGACTATACTTACGCTTCCTATGTACGACTATGACTTACCAATACCTTACAGACTCTGAGACTAATCTGACATATTTCTCCACTGCATGACGTTTCGTTCTGCATGACTAACGGTTTTCAGCTTGATGCAACTTTAGACATGCTTACGCAGACAATTACAGACAGCACGATGTTAGGCATACAGGACACGGACGAGTCAGCATGACGATCGGAAAACGGTCACAGTTGCTTCTAAACTGCGGTCAGTGGCTCTCATCGACGTGTATGGAAAGTGGCCCGCGCACCGAGCGTGACTTCACGAGAGACGAAACATGCACGTTCCGGTTTTCACGTCAACCCTTGACGCTTCGACGATGCACCCATTACCCCGGGTCGACCGGACGTTATAGCGAAACTCGGACCGCGACCACGGCTGCGTTAAATCATGTCCCGTCTCGATCACCCACGATGGTGTTCTCTTCTAACGTTTAGGGGGGCCGAACCACTGAGGCTCCTACTGTGGCTCCGAGGCAGATCGTATTCCCGGAGTAAAGAGCAGGTGGTCTCCGGGTGACGTGAGTTCTTGGCCGGTGCCAAACACAGCGCTGTCAAATGCTTTCCCTAGCCTTTTGCTTTTGTTCCACTGCGTTCGCAAGATTTCGGATTAAATCGGCAATGCCTCTCCACGCTGTTTCTAGAGGTATGCAGCTGCTCGCATTTTCGGTCGTAAGCAGCTTTCACGCTTGGTTCTTGCTTCTGCTGCTGTCTGAGCTTCCTAGCTGCGCTTTATTGCTTAACGCTTAACATACTAAGTACAATGTTAACAAAGCCAGATGTATTCCCGATATTCGATGGCACAGTTCTTTGCTTTCTTTCGAACACCTGTTTTTCTTCCTCAGTATTGACTGGCATCGCTCTCGAAAGCCTTTCAGCGATATTACCTTCTTTTTATGCGGCGTGCGTCGGATTGATGTGGGAAATGTTGCAGCCAAGGCTCGCATCGATTGCTTAGTTGTTCCTGAGCTATTGCGAATGTGCTTCCGAAAGGCAGCATTTGCCCCGCTTAGTCCGTACCATTTTAATGTTATCTCGTCTTATATAAGAACACCTCAGGGGCCAGGGCTCCTTCTTCTATATCCGGTCGGAGTGTTATGCTTGATAGCATCCTGGCGTGTTCGCTGTTAATTTCCTTCTATTCGCATTCATACACATGCCATCAATCTCCGCGAGTAACTATGAAGTGTAGTCTATAATTTGCCTGGCATCGGACATTTTAAAGTCGGCGTACAGTGGCCGCAGTCAGAACAAACGCTGGCTTCGTGTGGCAAGGTCAGCGGCCAGCGCCGTTTAACGATTAACCAGACACAATCGGTCTGTAATCTGTCATCACGCGAACCTCCCACGGCATGAGTTGTGAAGGCGGCGATGTCTGCGGCCACCCAATGGTCTAAGTTTGAACTGCTACTCTGTCTAGCCTTTCACACTGCAGTACGCTAGGTTTTTACAGGGCGGCCGCTATATACGGGGAGGGCGGCGAATAATTCCCGAAGTGTATACACAAAGTCTTCATGCATGTCGACCAGCCAATAGGAGCCTGGCGCGTATTCCCGAAGCGCATGCACACTGCACAGCATATCCACCTTGGTAGTACGTATCTGAGCATGTCCTGTGCAAACTGAAGCTTGTGATCACTGAATCGATTTTGCTATGCTTTCTCTGCTGCCCTTGCCGCTTGCTATGATGCATGTCGCTGTGCTAAATGCTTTGTTGGGGCTGGAATCGTGCTTTGCCGTGCCATGCAAACTGAAAAGTCGGATGGCTGCTGCGCCTGTGTCGTCTGTTAGCGCTTAATGGCATACGTGGGCCAGCCTGTCTGTAATCGGTTATGCCATTGAGTATGGCTGTGTATGTGGTTCCCGGACCTGGTGTTCATCATTACTTCATCGTCGGTCAATATATCGAGTCGCCAGAGGTCACCAGTGTTGCCATTGGATGCGTCACTGCAGATGCTGGCTGGTGACTAATGACTATGTCCGGCACTGGCGCCTTTTCTTCAGTTCTATCAGAGACAAAGAATTGTCCATTTTTGATGCACTATTATCTTAACATAACGGCATTGAAATACTGCCACACGAGCCATTCTTGTGGAATTAGGATCTCATCTGTCGTTTTCAGCCATTTACCTGTATACGGTGGAATACCTACTCGTATTTCCTAAACGCTACATCAAGTTTTTGTGTTGTGTTTCCTTTACGTCAGTCCCAATATATCCAACTATGTCCCAATATATCCGACTATGCCCCAATATATCCGACCATGTCCCAATATATCCGACCATTAATGTAGGACCATGTCACCGATGCCCCCCAATGTTACCGATATCTGTCCGCCAATGTTACCGATATCTGTCCGCCAATGTTACCGATATCTGTCCGCCAATGCCGTATCTGTCCGCAATGTTAACAATATCTGTTCCGCCAATGCTACCGATATCTGTCCGCCAATGCTACCGATATCTCTCCGCCATGTTTACCGATATCTGTCCCAATGTTACGATATCTGTCGCCAATGTACGATATCTGGTCCGTCAATGTTACCGGTATGTCCCGTCAATGTTACAGTATCTGTCCGCCAATGCTACCGATATCTGTCCGCCAATGCTACGATATCTCTCCGCCAATGTTACAGATATCTGTCCGTTCATGTTACCGATATCTGTCCGCCAATCTGCTACCGATATCTTCCCGCCAATGTTAGCCGATATTCTGTCTGCATGCTACCTATTATCTGTCCGCCAAATGTTAACCGGTATCCATTGTCAATGTTAACCGATATCTGTCCGGCCAATGCTAACGAATCTGTCCCATGCTACCGATATCTCTCCGCAATGTTACAGATATCTGTCGTTAATGTTACCGATATCTGTCCGCAATGCTACCGATATCTGTCCGCCAATGTTACCGATATCTGTCTGCCAATGCTACCTATATCTGTCCGCCAATGTTACAGATATCTGTCCGCCAATGTTACCGATATCTGTCCGCCAATATGACCGATATCTGTCTGCCAATGTGACCGATATCTGTCCGCCATTGCTACCGATATCTGTCTACCAATGTTACCGATATCTGACCGCCAATATGACCTATATCTGTCCGCTCACAGGAGGTGAACCGGATCGACTTCACGAGGCCTCCACTAGCGCCGCCGCCGCCCACGGCCGCGCCGTCCGGTCTCAGTAGCCTCTGGAGCCGCATCTCGGGCGGCTTTGGCCAGCTGTTCGGCTAGAGGCCGCCGCTGCCGCTGGTCGGCGGATGGCTGAGCTATGCAGTCGTGCGCTCCGTGACGTGCTGGAGTCAGGCGCGTCACTGGAGGAGAGATCACATAGGTAGATGTCAGAGGAGAGATCACTGACAGATAGATGCCAGAGGGTTACTGTGTACTGGAATCGGGGCGCCCGGCCGGCTGCCGTCTATGCGCGCGTATGCTTGTTGTCGGCGGTTGGTGGCTGTTGTGTCGGAGTTGGTGATACGTTGTTACTGCTGCGGTGCTGAGTTGCTTCTGGTTTCTGACGAGCGACTGTAGATCGGTTAGCAGCGTGCTTATGTGCTGGTCTGAAGGACTGCTACTGCTGCTGCAGCCGTTCTCTAATCATTATTCTTATGGCATGGCGTGTGTATAATTTGAGGCAGGCGCGACAAAGCATGTTTAGTGTAACAGGCGGGGTTGTGATGCCGACCAACGCTGCGACGGACCCGTGGATTCGGTCAATGTTAAACGCTGGACGCCGAACGAAAAGGTGAACGCTGATGTCTAGTGTTTAAGTCGAGCATTAAAAGTCGTTCTCACCCATTATATTTTTGTTACGTTCCTTTCTGCCCTGTTTTATTGTTGATGCAATGTACCGAAATATTGTCGTTTTTAAATCGCCATGGTTTCACCCTACTGGCTTGGTTGGGATACTGTCATCTGTACCCCTACCTAGTTCAGCATTACTTCAAGTTTCAACTGTATATTGATATTTGCATATTGGATCGCGGACCTAAATATCGGACCTGTATGTGTACCTACTACCTATCAATCCATGCTATTCTGCACTATTCATTCAAACTGTGTGCACAATATACTTGAATCCATACAGATAGTGTGCAACTGCGGAGTCACGAGTACGACATTGGACTGGTATCAAATCGGGAGTATGAATAAAACTATAACTGTAATGAGACGTTCTGGTCTCATTCAGCACAAGATACATTCGTACTACTCGCCTGTCGCACGCGATAATTGCCATGTTTTCATCATTGCCACAGATAACATGATGCCTGGATTGGACACTCAATTTTCGGCCTCTTATTGCAGAGCCGAAATTATTCCAGAACCCGCGGGAAGCGGCGATACTGCTGCACTCTTCCGAGTCCCCGAATCCGATGAAGATCTGCCTAGGTCTTCGTGACGAGACATTCGTTGTGTTCGTGACGAGGCATTCGTAACTTTTCTCCGATTTTAATATAACACATGATGGTTGAAATAAGTGCATATTCGTTTGTGTTGAACTTTTGCCGTTTTGTATGTAAAATGACTCAAAAATGCCTTGAAATGCCTTTTAAAGTTGCTTTTTCAATTTTGTGAAGATCCACATGCATCCCTCCTCACGATATCCGAGAAGTGCAGCGTTTAAAAGGATAGATTTAATCGTCATTTTTGTGCTGTATGTTTGATCTCTAAATTCTGCCGGCCAACAGGAATTGCGCGATCGGGTGGTGAGGTCAGGACCAGCGCAACAAGCTCTGTTAGCGCGGGTCCTGACCTCGGAAAGCCATCCATACAAAACATTCGGACTAAATTTAAAAAAAATGTTTGTAGCTGATCATAACATAACTATCATAACTTAGTCATCGATAAGTCATCGACAACTGATTTGATTTGATGGTAGACGTAAAACTCGACTATTGTATTACATTATGTTATTGCTTCTGGTAACCTACGAGCTTTTCTTTCATATCGTTTGTTTGGTACAGTAACCATGGTGTCCAGAACCGATAGCTTTGCGCAGTGAAATATTAATATATAAAATCAAGCTTACTTTCATGTATTTAATCACTAGAACAGTTTGGAGTTTTCTCGACACTTAATATGTATATGTGCCTTGCGAATATTCATCTTTACCCATTGAAGACTTTCTTTGAAACGTATTCAAAGTAATACTGTCGCAATAAATTGACGACAGTCGAAAGATTACACGGTGAAACTTGTTGTGCGTTCACTGTTCAGTGAGCGGCACCGCAGCTGTGTGGTCGTGTCTCGGGGAGGTCAGGCCAAGGCTCTATGGTCAGGCCCATTGTCAGGACTCAGGGCCGACCTAGGTCGCTCCAGCCTTCTCAGACCATCGTCATAGCGAATGGTCACATTAATCTCCTCTCCAGATATCCTGCTGGTCAAGCAGCTCCAGGTACGATCATGAATGAGCCGTGGTTTCCTGGAAAAGTAGACATTGTGGATTGTTGAGCATATATGATGATGGGTGAGAATGCAACGCTTGACTGAGTTTGAAGCATTTGCATCAAATAACTGAAGAAATGCTTGTCCGGGAAGGAACAGGAATAGGTTATTTGTGTATTTGTTTATTTAATGACAATGAGCAACAGGCACTCACCCAATTTTTTTCAAGTCGAGTAATTAAAACATGCGACGACACGACAGCAATGCACATACACACGCACACAGTTGGTTAGACAAATATGTAACACAAAAATATGATACTTATAGAACAAAAGTTCATGAAGCAGTAAAGATGAATAAAGTAAAAATAAATATAGTGAACAATGATTCACAGATATGCTATGAGGCTAAAAAGACAAAAACGCTTGTAAAATAAGACATGCGAATCGGTAAACGAGACAACCCCATATGAGTAAAAACAGAAATAAAAGTAATAACACTCGCAAGCTCGGTTCCTTCCTCGCACACGCACACGCGCACACATAAACCTAAATCACATCAGCAGTGCTGTACAGCCTACACCGCCAAACTTTTTACAAGTACGACTTCACCTGCATTCTAAAAGCCCCTAAGGTATCATTGGATGATCCGATGCAGGGCAGGTAGACAGGAATAGGTTGGTGTTGCGAGACGCCCGTGCAAAGACGGCGCGTTTAACAGTTTCTACTCTACCGAATTGGACGTGCATTATTGTGTGCGATGTTGCGCGGGTATGCCGTGGTGATATTTGCAAAGAGAAGCTTTGAAGAAGGAAAGAAGACTCGATCCATCCCGAGAAAATTTTATGCACAAATAGTATGTCATGCTGTACTCTTCTCTGAGCAAGCGAGACGATATTAAAATAGTTAGAAGTGTCCCGGACAGCTGCCAGTCGATAATATATCCAGGGAGATGCGCTCTTGCCTCCCTCGCCAGCCATGGCTCCGACCATCCTTGGAGCCGGCCTTGATCGGACCTGACAGAAGCGGTGTCGTCTGCGATCCCGGTCGGCGGCTCCTCTAAGTGATGGGTGTGGTAGACGGCGGCGACCTACCGCCGCCATCGACCGGTTCCATAGCAACGGTGCCAAACACGCGCGGCCGGCGCGGCCACTGCGGACGGCGCTCGGCACGTGAGGTCTGAGGCGCCGTCGACTGCAGACAGCGCGGACCGGCGCCGACCAGCTGCGGTGCGGTGTGGCGGCGGAGGTGGGCTGTAAACTGGCCACTGGCGGTGCTGGGCGGAGGTACAGGGGTGCGCGCTGGACTGGCGGGGGTACAGGGGTGCGCGCTGAACTGGCGGTACTGTGCGGGGGTACGTCGTACAGGGGTGCACGCTGGGACCGGAGTTAACGGTGCCGATTCGCGAACGGAACCTGTCACCTTGCACGGATATAAAGCGACGAGGTCTGCTATCAGTCAACGATATCCGACAAAGTTCTGTGAGTGGTGATCAAAAGCTCAACGCGGCCCGAAATTGGAAAGCCTGAAGTTCTTCAAGGCTGCCCCAGGAACCTCTCCAAGGGAGAAGAATGTGGTAGTAGCCAGCAGTGCGTTGGCGGGGTTACCAGCGGTGGTGTTATTATTCATGCGGTCTTGCATGTTGACAACTGAGTCGACAGTCACGCTTCTGCATGTGAGTAAAATTCTCTTCCCGGGGGTAGCGAGTAAAGCCAAGGCCCTATAATCAGGTAAAACCAGAGCAATACAACACTGGTAAAACCATCGGCGTTTTGTAACCGCTCCACGGACAGTGGATGACGTCTTGGGGGATATAGTATCTCAGTCGCCGCCGTAACAGGTCGTGTACCACAGCCACAGGTTCTAGGCGTTCGGTTTAACATTTACGAGATTTCATAAGGTCAGAAGGTACCTACAATTCGCATATCTGTTTTGTTTTTATCAGAAATCAAAGGTCGGGTCAAGTCAACTTTGTGACCTCCCCAGGATAAGTCAATGGGGAAATATTCAAATGCTTCCTATTCTGAGGATAAGCAAATTAAAATTTTAATTCATTCTGGATCACAGAGCTGTGTAGCGGGATGCAGTGTTAGACGGAGCTGTGTGGCGGGATGCAGTGTTAGACGGAGCTGTGTGCCGGGATGCAGTGTTAGACGGAGCTGTGTAGCGGGATGCAGTGTTAGACGGAGTTGTGTGGCGGAATGCAGTGTTGGACGGAGCTGTGTGGCGGGATGCAGTGTTAGACGGAGCTGTGTGGCGGGATGCAGTGTTAGACGGAGCTGTGTACCGGGAATGCTAGTGTTAAGAAAGACCGGAGCCTGTGTGGCAGGAATGCAGTGTTTAACCGGAGCTGTGTGCGGTTGCAGTGTTAGAAACGGACGCTGTGTCAGGATGCAGGATGTTAGAACGGAAGACTGTGTGGCGGGATGCGTGTTAGACGGAGCCTGTGTGCCGGGATGCAGTGTTAGACGGAGCTGTGTGGCGGGATGCAGTGTTAGACGGAGCTGTGTGGCGGGACACAGTGTTAGACGGAGCTGTGTGGCGGGATGCAGTGTTAGACGGAGCTGTGTGCCGGGATGCAGAATAGATTAGACGGAGCTTGTGATAAGGAAGAAGGATGCAAGTGTTAAGACGGCGAGCTTTTTGTGGACGGGATGCAGTGTTAGAGCGGAGCTGTGTGGCCGGGATGCAGTGGTTTAGACGGGCTGTGTGCCGGGATGCAAGTAGTTAGACGGAGCTGTGTGGCGGGATGCAGTGTTTAGAAGAGAGCTGTGTGGCGGGATGCAGTGTTAGACGGAGCTGTGTGGCGGATGCAGTGTTAAGACGGAGCTGTGGTGCCGGGAGCAGTGTTAAGACGACAGGAGCCTGTGTGGCGGGATGCAGTGTTAGACCAGGAGCTGTAGATGCAGGGATGCAGTGTTAGAGTCGGAGCTGTGAGGCGGGATGGCAGTGTTAGAGCGGAGCTGTGTGACCGGGAATGAACAGTGTAAACGGAGCTGTGTGCGGGATGGCAGTGTTAGACGGACTGTGTAGCGGGATGACAGTGTTAGACGGAGTTGTTTGTGGCGGAATGCAGTGTTGGAAAACGGAGCTGTGGTGGCGGGATGCAGTGATAGACGGAGCTTGTGTGGCGGGATGCAGTGTAGAAAAGAGCTGTGGTTCCGGATGCAGTGTTAGACGGAGCTGTGTGGCGGGATGCAGTTATAGACGGAGCTGTGTGGCGGATGCAGTGTTAGACGGAAGCTGTGGTGCCGGATGCAGTGGTTAGACGGAGCTGTTGGTGGGCGGGAGCAGTGTGTTAGAGGAGTCTGTGTGGCGGGATGCAGTGTTAGACGGAGCTGTGTGGCGGGATGCAGTGTTAGACGGAGCTGTGTGGCCGGGATGCAGTGTTAGACGGAGCTGTGTGTCAGGGATGCAGTGTTAGACGGAGCTGTGTGGCGGGATGCAGAGTTAGACAGAGCTGTGTGGCGGGATGCAGTGTTAGACGGAGCCGTGTGGCAGGGATGCAGTGTTAGACGGAGCTGTGTGGCGGGATGCAGTGTTAGACGGAGCTGTGTGCCGGGATGCAAGTAAGATAGACGGAGCTGTGGGCGGGATGCAAGTGTTTAGACGGAGCTGTGATAGGAGAGATGCAGTGTTAGAAACGGGAGCTGTGTCGGGATGCAGTGTTAGAACGGAGCTGTGTGGCACGGGATGCAGTTTAGACGGAGCTGTGTGGCGGACACAGTGTAGACGGAGCTGTGTGGCGGGATGCAGTGTTAGACGGAGCTGTGTGGCGGGATGCAGTGTTAGACGGAGCTGTGTGCCGGGATGCAGTGCTAGACGGAGCTGTGTGGCGGGATGCAGTGTTAGACGGAGCTGTGTGGCGGGATGCAGTGTTAGACAGAGCTGTGTGGCGGGATGCAGTGTTAGACGGAGCTGTGTGCCGGGATGCAGTGTTAGACGGAGCTGTGTGGCGGGATGCAGTGTTAGACGGAGCTGTGTGGCGGGACACAGTGTAAGACGGAGTCACCGAATCGTCACAGCCATGCTTCATCTCTCCACAGTCAGCGCCGGTCGGCGTCTGAAGACAGGTGAACAGAAGTCGGCGCCAGCGATGTCGATGTGACGCTGCAGCGGGGAGAGCTGCCGGCCACCGCGGAGCTGCCGCAGCTCTGATGCCGTTCTGTCCGGAGGAGGCGACTGACAGCGGCGGCGGCCCAGTCGTCACCGGTGGCAGGCGATATGAGCCCTGAGCTGACGCCTCACTCGGTCAGTGCTGAGAGCTACATCCGTACACTCTGGCTGTGCTGCAGCGGTCCTGCATTGTTAACTTGCGCCCGTCTGGCAGTACATTTCATATAGTACATAGTATATAGTACATAGTACATAGTATAGTACATTTGACTTGACTATGCTGGCAGCTTTGCTAGCAGATGTAGAAGGATAATCTTGAATCTTTGGAAGTATTAGGCAAACTGCCCAGTGTCTTTGCGTTCCCATCCATGCTAAACAGTAAACCGGAATGGACTAAAGCTATATTTTGGTCGCTCTTAATGTTTTTCCGATTTATCTGTTTGGTACGATGTTCTCAAGTGCTTGCTATTACCCTGGACTTGCCGCAATGCGGTCGTCTCGTTCGACTTCTAATGCCCGAATGGCCAGAATAGGACATATCGTAAACGAAACTGTCATATCTATCTTCCCCTAAGTTCCCCTAGCATTCAACACCGTTCTACGTTTAACGCCCTCGGCGCTATGCCTGCAATAAACATGATACTGCTTATTTCTATGCTGCCGTTGTTCCTCCCATAAGCTGCACGAAATTTGACTTGAAATAATCCACCACAGGTATTATTTGGTCGCCGCACGGTATCTTCAGCGTTACAGAGACATAAAATCAGCACAGCGTAGACTACAGTACATGCATAACCCAAGTTTCCCACACACCCGACCTGCGGCCCGGCGGGGCAAAGCTGTCGGCTCGGCGGGTCTCTGTTTATGGGCGGTTCACTGTTGCATGGCAGGTACACAGTACCAGCTCGCAGCCGACACGCTATTCTGGCATTGATCGTGCGGCGGCGCGTCGCTGCGGCCACCAGCCGTATACACTGGGTTAGGGATGTGCGTATAGTTAGCGTCGTATTCGTATTCGTTTTCAGCGTCGAGTTCCGATTTGCCCAA
>VOPJ01000231.1:0-27922 GCA_014673585.1 Semibalanus balanoides
GGGAGCCACGGCCTGCCGATTGACAGCCCACACACGCTGGACAATCTCCCCTGATCGCTCACTGCAAATGAGACGCACTTCAGAGTCCCAGCTGTCCGATGTAAAACGGACGTAAAGTCGGTGCAACGCTAGATCCTGATGAGAAACATCATCATCCGGGCAAACGCTCCATATCATGATTTCGACACTATTCTCCGCTATTTGACTGGAGCACTAAGATTGGGTAGTAAGAAAATGCCGGCGTCAAACAACTGAATGACCTTCCACCTCCGAAATGCGTATTGGCCGATTATTTGAGCAAATGATATTGTGCAATATAGTAATATGTCTATAAATATATAAAAATATGATGATGAAACAATCGCATCAATCGGCCAGCATCATTCTCGGAAATGCGCGACAGTCGCGTTATCAGCCGCATTATATTGATTGACCGCTAACGGAAAACGCCACGCTCAATATCCTAAGTCGGTGCTCACTGCAGTGCACAATAAGCCTGAAACAGAGCCATCTCCGTGCCTGCAAAGTGCAATGCCAGCCACTTCCCTGCGTCAGACTTCGACTTCACCATCAAATTTTCCCAATAAGCTGGAATGGCACGACCAGCTGGCTGAAGTTCCGGGTTTCCTAAGTGAACTCTGATCAGAGCAAATCAATGTCTCAGAAATCGCCACCACCAGACGGCTGGGAGATTTTCCGCGGCCCGCGGCCAGGTTGAAAATTCTGCGACTTTACTGCCTTGTGTTGAGAGTAAATAATGAAATACGGTGAGTACGGCGAAATTTCCGACATATGCTGCCCTGCGCTGCTGTTATTTGCACTTTGTCACATACAGCTGACTCATGGCATTTCTCAGAAGCAATACAGCAATAATGTACCGCCTGTGTAACGCATGTAAAGGGTGAAATAGGGCTTAAAAGGCAATCCTGTCACATAGACGACAACCAGACCGATGGGCCCCATAGTTGGAGCCCCAGCGCCTAGCTTCGGAGCCATTTACACAGTCGTCAGCCCATAATTCGGCCGGGACAGGGCAGCGGGCCGGCCGGGACAGGGCAGCAGGCCGGGCCGGCTCGCTGACGAATGTGTCCGCCGAGAGCCGTCGGAGAAATGCGCCGGGCCGCCGGCAACGAGGCAGATCGCTTCGGACCGGGGGAAATGTCAGCACCAGGGCTATCCGGGCAGCAGCTGACGACATAGCCGGCACCAGGAGGAGGTTCTGACAGGAGGCGTAATGGATCAGGTCCCTAACCTCGGCTATCATTCAAACGTTTCAGAGCGAAAGAAAATATGATATTCTTCCACAGATATTTAACTCCAAAACACAGGGTCACTTGGGGTGACGTTAGACGTAACATATTTCTTCAAATTATTACTACAGGGTGTAACGAAATTATCCGGACATCTATTTTTGCGCAGTTTTCGCTCGCACTCGTCCCTGTGTGGAGGTAAGAGCAGGAAAGTTTGATGAATCCGTACCTGCGCATACGGCACACACTGCCCGGGTGACCTGACCTTTGGGAGGTGACCCGAGCCCTCAGTAAGGGACGGGTCACCGCCGAAGTCACTTGTCAGTTTTCGTCCAGGGCAACAATGGGAAAAGAATACAGCCTCTCCTTTCGCAGAAGATCAGAAGATCAGTCAGAAGCATGTCTGTCAGCAGCTGGTCATCAGCAGCCAGTACACGTCTGGCTGAAACGTGACAAGCTGGGGCTTGGCCTGCAGACCCAGCTCGGCCGCGGCCACAAGACCGCTCTCCACCTGGTGGCCAAGAGAGTCCTCATTATGGTGGCGGAGAAACGTCACCAATCGACTCAGAAACTGGCCCGAAAGCTCGCCCGAAAGCTTCATGACCTCCCGCATGATGGTCTACCGCCACCTGCGCAACAACCTGGGAATCCGGCCATTAAAACTGAAGCGGACGCCTTTCGATACGAGCGGAAAACATGATGTCCGAATAATTTCGTTACATCCTGTACTACAAAACACGAACAAAAAAGAGTCCAAAACCATCTAAACCACCCAAGTGGCCATACTTCACTTCATTACTCCAGGTAACGATTGCATAGCCAGCCGTGCCACCTATGCGACATTTGCACCGCGAACGTCCAGTTTGTCTGACAGTGAATCGAGCAATGTACTGCTAAAAACTGGACACGAGACAACCATTAGAACATTGGTTATGAGTTCCAGCTGCAAAATGTTCGTAAGATTGTGTGTACAATGCGTTAAGTATTTCATTCTTGTTTGCCATACAAATTGAATGGACGTTGTTTGGCCGCATCTTCAGGCTACGTTCTGGCATATTTTGGCATCTGTTCAACCGGGACAGCTATAGCACTTGAACTTTCTTATTATCTACCTCCAAGTAACCATGAGGAAAGAAACCAGTAACTCGATAGCCCGATGATTCGTAATTGTATGCATGCAAAGTGAAATGTCATCTGCAAAGCGTCTATGTGTTCTGCTAAGCATCTCTAAACACGAAATAAATACGATTTTTTCTCTCCAAATAATATCATTAACATTCGACAAGGTCCTAACAGGTAAATGCAACCTGGTGACAAGCTAAAAAGACGAAATCACATAACAACCGATAGGTAAATGAGCCAATGAGTGGTATGCTGCCTATGTTGTCTATATTGGCGGCCCATCTGACTTTTGCTGGCGTCCGAACTTGATTGTACAGACGCCCCAGAGAGGCGGCCTAAAAATCTCTCCCGCCCGACGTAACAGGACATCCGACCTGTATGCCAGTCCGTAATCACGGTACCAAGATCGACCTGTATGCCAGTCCGTTCACGGTACCGAGATCGATCTCGGTTACGGTTCAAACGAAGATTGACCGGTCTCGCGAGGACACGGGCACGCAATTATGGAATATGGATAGCGTGCGGATCACTCTCCTCAGTATCATCACAGACATGGAAATGTTTCGATCAAACAATATTAAATCAGAGCTTCTTGGCTTACCTGGCCGCAGTATCCGGTGCACTAATTAACCACGGATTCAGTCAGTAAATAAATATAAGTTGAATAGTAGTCTAGTACACTAAATATATCCACTTTCATAATTCCTATATGAAGATCATTAAACAATAGTAATCATATAATAAATCTAACATTTTCCATCGATAAGTACAAGGATTATTTTGGGGATCCCCTTCATATAAGCATCCATGCTATTCTTCGGTCGGGACGGGCCAGCCAGCGTCTCGCTCAAATGCTGTCCAGACTGACAGGCGAGCAGGGCTGACCGGGCACTACGAAGACAGGCAGGTGATGCACTTGGTTCTAACCGGCGGTGGTCAGATATGTATACAAGTCTCAATAGCAGCTGAGGTTCACATGCTTCGTGCTGCTGCAGCATTTGTCTTCCGAATACGTGACCCATATCAACCTATCTTTTATCTATTCACGGAAAGAAGCAGATCTGGCAGAATGCATTCCCGACCACGAGTCATCCATTGTGTTGCTGCAGGGCAATGTCAAGACCGGGCGAGGCATCTGAATGCCCGGTCCTGATAAACGCCCCATAAAACCCGGCGACAGACAAGCCCGTCCGCTTCTCACCGTATATCTTAGGCACATAGTGGATCACAGACACTTCCGGGCCATTGAATCAGTCCTGGGCCGTGATAACTATCGACGAAAGACTGCGCAGCCGAACAGGAATAAAAAGCCTCCCAGTCTTGGCACGCCAAACACAGCGGCAGACCTCAGACCTCAGTGGCAGGCGGTGGAGTTTTACAGGAGCAGGCGGCTAGTGTGCCGCAGAGCACGGGCGCGCCGCGGCACAGTCTACCAGCGCAGTGAGTCTGTCTGTCCGCGCGGCAGGCCAGGGCAGTCTCAGCCGGGCACTATAACCGCGCTTAGCCGGGTTACAGTTCGGGATATGTGACGTCAACCGAATGCCGCTCAGAGGAAGAGGAAGAGGAAGAGGAAGAGGAAGAGGAAGAGGAAGAGGAAGAGGAAGAGGAAGAGGGGAGATGCGAGAGACAGAGACAGAGCAGGGAGGAAGTGAAAGATGGAGAGACAGAGCAGGTAGGAAGGGAAAGATGAAGAGACAGAGACAGAGAAGGGAGGAAGATAGAGAGACAGAGACAGAGCAGGGAGGAAAAGAAGGAGAGTGAGAACGACGTGGACAGTTCTTGTCCAAAGAAAGCATGACAAAAATATGATTTACTTTGTCTGAAAAGAACTGGTAGTGCCTTGTCTCGTAGCGCCCTCGATTATTTTCCAACGTTCCTTTAATATTTTCATCCCACTCACATGTCTTCGAAATGTCATCTGAAGAAGCGATTCGTCGACTTATAAAGAGAAAATGCCACAAATGGATGGCTCACATATTCACAAGACTCTGCCGTCGCTGTCTTCATAGGGGCGATTATTCAGAATAAAAGCTGAACGTGTCAGCTTGTATAGAAACGACCCGGCCTAGTGAGTTTAGACCAAGCCTCCACAAAACAGAAATACAACAACGTGGGTGCACCTTTATTGGACTTAACTTCAACTAAGAAGTCGGCTTTCAAAGCTTGACTAAGCAAAATTAAATAGATGCATTGGTGTCTTATCGTTAATACTTCGCAGAGCAAACTGCAAAGGACTGAGAATTAGTGTTTGCCAGATGAAGATGATCTCATAGACAGGAATTAAATGCCGGAAAACTACGATGTAAGAGGAAAACGGAGCGCCTGAGCAATCATTTTCCAACTTGTGTATTTTGTATTTATTTCGTTGATCGCCAACAGAGCTACACTCGACTGACAGGCGAAGTCATGAGGATAAGATAAACAATAAAGACACTACACAGCACCCAAATCACATCATCACATAGCCTAAAATCTACATTGACAGACTACAGGGTTAAAACGTAATTGAACACCTGTGTTTTAAAAGCTCCAAAAGTGTCATAAAAGATGTCTGCGTTAAAAGCACTGCCTAAACAGACATTCATTGTTCTACAGAGCCGGCAGAACATCCCAGAATCGAGTTCTTTTCCATGCTCGCGGCACGGTAAAAAGAGAGACGGTGCGGGTCGATCGAGGCGGCACGTGCAGGGGAAACGACTCAAGCAGGACCCGAGAGTCCACTTTCCCCACAAGATGTTCCTCAAGAAGAGCAGATCATGCTGCACTCTGCGTGATGTTAAGGAAGGAATTTTGAAATGGAGCAGAAGGCTACCATAAGAAAGAGAATTAGCTTGTCCGGAGGATGTATGAGCGAGTAGCCAAATGAGGAATTTGTGTTGCACTCGATCAACCTGCACCGTGTGGGAGTTGGCCAAGGCGTGCAAGGACATCATCACACAGCCATGGCAGCATACCACTTGCAGAGACGCATACTGCATAGCAGAATATGCACTACAAACTACTTGTGAAACAAACCAAAAGCAATAAAAGGATTCCGTTTGTATTTCTGGACCAGCCAGCAGTCAAGAGAAGAGCGGTGATCACATTTGTCGCCTGACCAACTGCCGCGTCCCAGATAACGGAGCCCCCGCTGGAAACAACGGGCCACTCTGTCATCGGAGCGTCCGAGTATAGCTCGACGAGTATAGCTCCGAGTATAGCTCGGACCCGAGTATAGCCTGAACCAACTGCAGCGTCCGAGAAACGGAGCCCCCGCTGGAAACAACGGGCCACTCTGTCATCGGAGCGTCCGAGTATAGCTCGACCGAGTATAGCCTCCGAGTATAGCTCGACCGAGTATAGCCTGACCAACTGCCGCGTCCGAGATAACCGAGATAACTGAGCCCCTGCTGGAAACAACTGGCCACTCTGTCATCGGAGCGTCCGAGTATAGCTGAAGCTGAAGTTGTCGACAATGTGGCCTGTCCGTCCATCACGGCGCTGACGGTCCACTGGCCGCCGCCGCTCAGTTGCCGCCGGTCACAGGCGCTGACGGTCCACTGGCCGCCGCTCAGTTGCCGCTGGTCACAGCGCTGACGGTCCACTGGCCGCCGCTCAGTTGCCGCCGGTCACAGGCGCTGACGGTCCACTGGCCGCCACTCAGTTGCCGCCGGTCACAGGCGCTGACGGTCCACTGGCCGCCGCTCAGTTGCCGCCGGTCACAGGTCACAGAGGGACAGCATCCGGACAACATCTCCCGGCAAACAAATCAATGGCCATCAGTTCAGCTCCTGTCTGATTCCTCAGCACAGATCGCCACCTGGCTAATTATTCTGATCATTCAGACAGATTGACTCTAATCACGCCAAAGCGACGTCTTCCATCGACCCAGACCCATGGTATTCCGTAACATACCACCCACGACACATACACATCCGTAGCATACCACCCATGGCTCCGGCTCCGGCTACCGTTCCAGCTTCCGCTCCGACTCGGCAGCGGCGGCAGCAGGATCGATAACTGAGGCCAGCAGCAAACTGCTGCCGCGGCAGGCAGGCGACTCACTGCTCACAGAGTGTTCCGTCTGACCCCGCGCTGCTGCTGCTGCTGCTGCCGAGTGTGTAGCGTGCGTCTATAATCCACTGCACAGACCGACTCAGGGGCGGCTGCAGCGGACAGCACCAGATAAAGCCCGAAGGCCCAGAGCACGGCCTACAGACGATCTGACAGCTGCCGTCCGGGAGGCCAGCTCCAGCCAGCCAATCAATCCAAACTCCCACAGTCAAGTCCGATTTATGGAGCGAGGCGCCTCGAATGAGCACCAACGAGCGCGGCGCCTCCAACGAGCCTACGAGCGAAGCGCCTCAAACGAGCCAAACATCTGTCGTCAACGCCAGCCGAGTCCTCACAGCGCCGAACGGGCGTGGGAAACGGTCCATCACCGCCGTCAGCAGAACTGACCGTCCGCTGACCGGCGGTGCAGCGTCCGCTGACCGGCCACTACCGCGGCTCTGGTGAGATTACCGACTGCAGGTGAGGCAATACACAATACAGAGTCCGGCACACCTCTCAAAACACATCTCGATATACTGGTAAAAGAGAGTCGAGAAGGCTACGAAACAATGGATGAATACCACGGGAAATACGAGGAGAGAACAAATATCAGTTCACAACTCGTGATATATTGTGCGCAAGTAAAACAGCAGACCTGTCTTTGGCATAACATGAGCTCAAGAAGAGATGAAGTCATCAGCCCTACCGCAGTAAGATGTCAAATAGTTGTGGCCGTTGAAGACATATTGTCGGCGGCGGGAGAGAGCCGGTGGGCCAGGCAGACAGATCTGCAGCTGGACGGAGGCTGGAGGAGCCTCGATTAAGCTGAGCCAAGTGCGGCCGCGGGGCAGACAGAGGTACCTCTTCAGCCGAGCGTCGTACGTGCCTGAGAGCAGCCGCTCATCCCAGCTGAGCCGAGCAGGTCAGACCCGACCGAGCAGGCCCGAGGATCGAACAGTGAAATGTATTCAGCCTGGCCCGGTCCTGTGACTAATCGTCACTGAATAGCGAACAGTCCTCACCAGCAGACTGATCTGAGGCCTCTTGCACCAAATAATCTACCCGGATAAAAAATAATCCAACCCACCATGCTAAGCCTACTCAGCCGGAATATTTTTATCTTGCACCAAGCGAGCAGCCAACTGGTATCCAGTTGGCTGCTTTCGCTTGGTGGGAAGCTAAAATATCGCTGGGTAGCTTTACATGGTGGGTTGGATTATTTTTTATCCGGGTAGATTATTTGGTGCAAGAGGCCTCTGGCCCGACGCGACGCGGGCCGCTGGGAGGGTGAGGTCTGTCCCGCGGCGCTGTCCGCAGAGAGCACAGCGGGGGGGGGAGAGAGTGAGCGAGCGAGCAGCCTATCGGCTGCAGCGGCACTGATTCCCGCGGCGATATTTATCTTCGCGCTGTCCACAGCCAGCCCACTCAGCCAACACCGCCGGCTGGACGGCACTGCGGCAGCCCTGATCAGCCTGTATACGGCCGACCTAATGACAGCCCGTAGGCCCCGGTCTGTCCACGGACACACAGCCGACCGAATGACGGCCGGTAGGCCCGGGACTGTCCACGGACACACAGCCAACCTAATGACGGCCGGTAGGCCCGGGTCTGTCCAGCCGTGCGATGGTGTTATATTTCACACTGGCGCAGCGAGAACCTAGTCCCTAAGTTCATCAAACCGGCACTTATCCCAACAAAACAAACTTTGTAAATAGCTTGACAATGAAGTCCTTCCATAGTCCATACAGACAAGCCGATGCAGATTGATATTGCTGCGCTTGGAAAAATACCACTACCTCTATCATAGGTGGATGGGCAATTTAGCTCAAGCATTTGTCGCAAAGCAGCCAATTCGTTTCGAGGTTCACGCGATACAGCCCGCTTTGATGTCACTTAGCCGGGTGGCGTTCGTTCGTGACGACAAAGCCTGCGGAGTTTGATCCTCGAGCAGATTTACCACCAAGCGCGACTCCTCGCAGAAGCGAGTTCACTGAACACAGAAACTCATTAACAGCCACGAAATTAAAAAACAACAACCATTAATGTCTAACGAAGCAGATTACCAGACAAATAAAAATAAAGGAAGAACGAAAAAGACCTACGAAGAGTGCAGAAAAATAACTTTCACTTACACTTGCTAATACGAGATCACATATCACCACTTTGGACGACTTGCAATGTATTCGGCCAGCAAACTCAGCTTATATTACTGAGCTCTTGCAGCATTATAATAATATGACGGCAATAACATTGGGCCGGCCACTGGAAAAGCATGGTGTTTCGGTCATTTCCCGTGGCAAGTAATGGTTAAACGCTTTCCTCTGATTTACTGCTCACACCAAACTACTCAGAAACTCATGGAGATTTATGCTGTGCATACTCAAAACACAAAGCGTCATCTTTATATCCTCTATTCCTCTACAGCACATGTTCGAGATAGGCTCCGTTTCGGCTGAGGCACAGCTCTGCCCTCCACCTCATACTCACCAAGCTGCTTACGGGCACATGTCGGCAGGGATGGTCCGCACTGCAGCTCCCACGGCTGTCTTTAGCTACTTCCTGGTCTGGAGATTCTTCTTTAACACCTATAATTATTTCAGTTACCTCCACAATACAATTTTCAGTAGGCTCAACTCTGGATGCTGCCCTCATTGAAACGCTGCTCCAGAAACTACATTCAAAATGCAACCGTGCCCTCAATGTTGTTTTGAAATACTTCTGTCGGGTCCAGAGCTTATGTGGAAAGAGATCTAGATCATCCTTAGGATCCGTTTGGCTGTAGCGATCCGTTAAGATACCTTTGAATGCCGTTAAGATTATTGATTTGGTCACAAGGTAGAATTCCACAATTTTATTTACGTGTTTGCTTCTGTAAAGTCGGGTCATTACAAATTAAATGATATCTGTTTAAATCCGCCATAGCACGTGCTATGATTTCAATGCGATAAATGTAACGTTTATTTTTCCGTTGAGACTCCATATTAAAAGTAAATGTGTCAAGCGAACTGCTCAAAACAACTGGCGGATCCAGCCACCCAATATGGGGAGGCTGATTTCGCTGGGGCCTCCGGGTCCTTGACCCTGGGGGGTCGAAACGTGAACAAATCACATTTTATCGAGCGTAAATTTATAAATTTGTATCTTACCTAAATCCAAAATAGGATTTTTCTTACCGTGTTTAGTGCACTCAAATACCTAGTAGATGAACGACGGTAAGTTATCGTCACAAATACAACACATGGCGGCTTCTTCGCGCCATTTGCTCCTAATGCCTGCAATTCGTGTACTATCAGCTGCGAAAACTTGCTTTATATTAGATAGAATGCAGGGGAATTCTTACTAGGTATGATCAATGCATGCAATAAAATAAATAATCAATTAACTGTATAATGTCAGCAATTCACTATATTTAGTAAAACATAGTATACTAAACAAAAAATTACTTGCCCTGCAAAATAAATAATTTAATAGTACGTGGAAAAAGGGCAGCAAATACAAATGCACCTATGCAATTTTTGCCCCAAAATGTCAAAAGCTGCCTGAAATTGTAAAAAGCTGCACCGAATGTGATGTGCTGGTGCAACCCTGCCCCGACAAGATCTCGTCGAAACCTGCCACGTTTTGCAGACTGGAACTTCGGATAAACCTCATTGGTTACTGTATCGCCACCACGCAAAAGCTATGTCCGTTATGAATATCTCCAGATAAAAATAGCGTCAGACACGCCACTTTCCCTTCTCCCTACTGCTACCAAATTGCTACCTAATAGAGGAAACACGAACGAGTAAATATAGGAAACACGAACGAAGTCAAAAATATATTATTTTTCGTCAAACGCGTTATTTTTCGCAGCCAGTACCCATTTTTCGTCAGCAGTTTCAGCAGGATATTGAGGGAAGGAGCTAATTTGTATTGCCGCCCCTGTCCGACCTGGAAATTGGGGGGCTTTAAGCCCCTGCAGCCCCCCCCCCCCCTGGATCCGCCAGTGCTTTAAACTACCTCAGGTAACTTCGATTGTCTGAACTATTACTAACTAACGTCACGACCAATCGGAGAGCAGAATTATACATTATGTTAATATACTTAATTATTTAAAATACTGATAATTCAGAGGAATTTATATCATATTGATAATCTATAAAATATTTTACATTAATTTGCGTTCCATCAAATACCTAAAAACATTGGGTAAGATAACCCGCAACTAGTCCATTAAAATCCATTCGCAGCTTCACAAATGTAGGTACTCGGCACTTCGAACGCACAACAGTCGCGGCATTCCCGGAGACATACTCGCTATTATTTCGCTGAACTTTGGAGCAAACCTCGCCGCCAGCCAGGCTGCCTGAAGTTTCTCCGAAGTGGTACAGCATGTGAATCAGAAATCGAAATCATGCTCAGACGAAATTTAAACCCAACCACCAATACTATTTATATAAAAAAAGACATAGAAGAGCAGAAGAAAGACAAAAAAAAATGACAGATTGCAAATGATAGGATGACCCAATTCTTCGGCTAAATTACCTATGCCACTTTGATGGAGGTAGGGCTGCTTACTGGTTATCCAGGCGCAACAGCGTCAACGTCATGTGCACATTGTGCAGCGCAGTGGAGTGCTGGTGTGGCAGAGATGGCGATGCAGTGTTGGTGTGGGGCGGGGCGGGGCCGCAGTGGAGTGCTGGTGTGGCAGAGATGGCGATGCAGTGTTGGTGTGGGGCGGGGCGGGGCCGCAGTGGAGTGCTGGTGTGGCAGAGATGGCGATGCAGTGTTGGTGTGGGGCGGGGCGGGGCCGCAGTGGAGTGCTGGTGTGGCAGAGATGGCGATGCAGTGTTGGTGTGGGGCGGGGCGGGGCCGCAGTGGAGTGCTGGTGTGGCNGACGTATATCTGGACGGGTGACATTCATAGCGCTTCGCGCGTCGGCCTGCGGCCTTCAGCTGGTTTTTCATGCTCACCCTATTTGGTTAGGGATTAGCAAGTCAGGTTTAGCTCGGGCGTGGGTCACAAAGATGAAGGTTGTCTGTGTTTGTTAGATCCATCTTAAGAATTTTGGGAATTTATGAATTAAGGGACTTATGGACTCGGGTAATTATGAACTCTGGCAATTATGGATCTTGGGTACCTGCAAATCTTGGGTACTTATGAACGATGGAAACTTGCGAATCCTGGAACTTTTGAACGCTGGGTTCTTATGAATCTTGGGAACTTATTATTTCCTGGGAACTTCTGAACATTGGATACTTGTGAATCTTGGATATTTATGATTCTGGGGACTTATGGACTATGGTACTTATGGACTCGGGTATTTATGAATCTTGGGTACATGCAACCATCCCCCATCTGGACCGCGTGTTTAGCAATCGCATCCAAGTTAAGGAGCAGGCTAGTACTTAAGGAGACACAAGTCAGTCAAAAATATAGATATTGCTTTGCATTTTTTAGGGGCATCGTCCATGCTCTGTTATCCAATATATTTTCCAGTTTCTTAATATATTTGCAAATTGTAATTTTGTGATGACATTTTTTTCGGGGGAAAATTTGTATACAATCAAAATGGTCAAGCAAATTAAAAACTGGAAGACATTTTCTAGAACAGGGGCGAAACTTTATTAAATCGATCGGGGGCCCTAATGTTAATTTGATAAATTTTAACTCAGTTCTTACCATGCAACGCCATAGGCCTTATGTTGAAATTTGAAATCATTGCGGGGGGCTCAGGCCCTCCCCAAGAGATATATAGTTCCACCCCTGTTCTAGAACAAAGCAAGAACGATGCCCCTAAAAAATCAAATCATTATCTATGTTTTTTACTGACTTATGTCTCCCTAAGTACCAGCCTGCTCCTTAACTTGGTTGCGATTCCTAAACACGCATCTGGACCACCTCAAACCGACCGACGCTGGAACAACTGATCGGCATCCGCTAGCAATGGAGTGTCAGCCTCGTCCCGTAAACACCTCGTATTCGTTCCAGATGAGCCGGCGACCATGATCTACCCAGTCACCATCATCTACTCACTAATAACACTCTCTGTACCTCTGTTTAGCCGGTGTCGGGTGTTGGAAGCCGATACTGATTGGCAGGACTGATTGTACCAACTCTAATGGCCGCCGTCAGTCCTCGCGTCCCACCGGCAGGGGCTGCTGACTGAGTGTCAGCGCAGCACGCTTCATATAGGTACATATAGGTACTTCATAGCGGTGTGCAACAGATCACGGCGCTCCGTCAGCACAGAGCGGACGCCCAGACCTCGCTGCAGCTGCAGCAGACCGTGTGTAAGTAACGGGAGCGCTGAGCTCCCGAGCGGGAACCCAGAGATGCATCCGACCGAGCCCAGTCAGCTTCAAGTGGGGGCCGGTAATGACCAACGGACCCGGGCCGGCAGGACGCAGAAATGACACTGCCAGTCACAGTACGTAAACGCTGCGTAAAATTGGGAGTGATTTGGAGCAGCTGCGAACCCATGTCACAACCACATAGTGCTATCATTAAATTCCCTAAACAAGATCGTTCATGGATAACAGAATTAACCAACAGAAACATTTTAGTTTGAGAGAACACTTTGCTTAAAGGAAACAGTTCACCTTGTCAATGGGTTTTTTAGTCGATATGCCAAGTTGTTCCACATTCTCGAAAATGACTTGAGAAGCTTTCACATCTTCATATAAACCCCTTAATTAATCATTATCCCACGCCGATATCTGTCTTTGCCATTGAATCACGTACTAAAGCTATTTTTTAACCAACCGTCAGTTAACTCGTAATTTAATCACCATATGGTGATTATCAATCTGATAATCATCGGCTGTGAAATCTTCGGGATAAGTCGGTGTTAAATATGCATTATTTTTTAGCCGGTCCAGCCGACGTGGAGAATAAAATTATTACACCACTCGAGAGTATTAAAGATGCCCGTGTAATCGACTCGGCTTCGCCTCGTCGATTAACTGCATATTTATACTCGCTCGTGGTGTAATACATAATATACAGTCCTTAAAGTCGGGGACTGGGATACTAGGTAACACCAATCGCTGATTGGCTGATTTTGGCTGATTTGATGTATGAGACACACAGATAACGTAAAACTTGGGAAAAGTGTTTTAGTAAACCAGATAGTGCTGGACAGGAACATACTGTTTCAGTACCTCATTCTTTTGATTGCAAGAATGATTTTTTAGGTATTTATTATGACTTTGATGTTTAAATCGTCTATAAAACGTTTTTATTAGCAGCATTATGTAGCGTATGTGTATCGTTCAGCGCTGGCCTGAACCGTTCCAGGCTCGCGTACGAACCGTTGATCCGTCCCCGACCCCGCCTCGTACCAGTACGCGCGTGCCGCTGTTTGATTGGCCGCCCGATGAGTGATAGGAGCGAGCCGGCGAGACCGGAGCGCCGGTGACCGTGCATGACCTTGTGACACAGAATCCAGACGGACGCCCCAGAGCACGGACAGTGAGCGACGGTGGCACACACTTCACATTCTTAGCGAAATATAATAGTGACGAATACCTACTTAGAGCAAGTACTTTAGTGGTTCTCAAAGCGTTTATTTCCGGCATCCTCAACAATACTTGGGCAAGTACTGTCTTGCATACGCAACGATCCCTCACTAAATCGATGACGCTATGAAGACATTGCGTGCTGCTAAGCCAGCTGCTTTCGTTGTATTCCGAGGGAATAAAAGTGAATTTGAACCAAATAACTGACATTGTATGATGATGATTGTTTTTTATTGGCGCACCAACAACGAAGGCTATACCGCGCTAACTGACATTGCAATTTGCTTTTTCCGCGTAAATATATACTTGTATGGCTTGCTCTAGTAACATGATAATTCATTCCTAGCTTCTCCCAATCATTTCTGAGCTTTTTTATTTTGTAATGTGAACTGTTTCCTTGAAGTCCTGTCTGCTGCAGCATCTGTGTAGAACTCCTCACAGGACATTCCTCCCGCACCGAGCCCAGTACGCAATCAGGACATTCCTCCCGCAGCGAGCCCAGTACGCAATCAGGACATTCCTCCGCAGCGAGCCCAGTACGCAATCAGGACATTCCTCCCGCAGCGAGCCCAGTACGTCGCAGGACATTCCTCCCGCAGCGAGCCCAGTACGCAATCAGGACATTCCTCCCGCAGCGAGCCCAGTACGCAATCAGGACTGACACATGTCGAACATTGCCTCTCCAACAAAACGACAGTCGCCGGGCGTCAATTTCAGCTTCAGGCCAATTCACTCTGAGCCTCTGAGCCAATTCATGTCCAAAGCTGCGCCACTGCGAGGAAGCTGAGCTGCCAAAGGTCCTCAGCCTGGCTTCAGCACAGCTCTAGTTATGCCATTAACAGCGGCAGGGACGGTAGAAATAGCTGGCCGCTGGCTCATCAACCCCGTGCTGAGCTCGGCAAAACGGAAACTTAACTGCCGCCGACCAAATTTACGGCCCTCTTAGCAAGCCATGCGTGAGTCTGCATTACCAGAAAAATAGTATATGGAGGTTGATGTCATCGTGGAGTATTTTTTTTCTTTTCCAGATAAAACAAACACTGAAGAAACCAGAAACGTGAATTTCAAAATCAGTTGAGGGGCAGAACTAAGGTCCAGCCTAGCATACCAATTTCAAAGTTATTTTTCAGTTGATTTCCGCATCATCAATAGCTGTTTCGTTTGATGTGCAATAAATAACTCACGGTCAAATTTTGATCAGTCTTGGTATTTATGTATATTTTTCCTTCTTTGGTGTTGCTGCATGCCAAATATCTGCAGTTTTAGTTCAGGGAGCTGAAGCCAGGGGCGGCAGATAGAGGGGCAGGGGGTAGATGCCCCCACCCAAGATATTGGTGAGAACCATATTATTTTGCCCCCATAAATTTGTATAATTTACTCTAAGAAGTAAATTATATTTTTACCAAGGACCCCAAGTTGCCCCCAGCCAGTCTAAGGAGGCCCTTGGAAGGCCTGAGACTTAGACAAAGGCCTGTCCGACGTTTTTTGCGACCATTTAGAGGCCCTGCAAAATATAGGGACAAAAATCCGATGAGATACTAAATTTTGTGTTTGTTTGGGGGGCCATTGGCCGTGGAGGGTGCCCTTTGGCCGAGGGGCCCCCTTGGTTTATTTGCCACCTCACCATTTGAAAATACCTTCCGCCGCCAACTGGCTGAAGCACCCTCAAAGAAATAGGAAACTACATCCCTGAAAGAAACCCGCGTTTGCATATGATCAAATAATCTACCTAGAGTAAAAATGACTGTATCAATAAAGGAAAATAAATTCCGCGTTTCTATGGCTATACTTTTCAAACAAATGCACAAGAAGCACCTGACCTGCAAATCGCCTACTAAAGATTACAGCGCGCATTTTATGCACAAATTTGGCACAAGCGCATGGTATGTTAGGTTTGCAGGATTAGCGCTCTTTGGAAGAAGCGATTTCTTCCTTGTTCTTCAGACTCCCACCATTCGAAATAGCAATTATGGTTACCCAGCAGAGTGTCGAAGCCTGTCGTGGCTAAAAGGTCCGACCCCGGCCTGTTAATCAATTCAGAGCTGGACTACAGCTGCAGCTCCGGCAGCCGCTGTCGCACGCCATACGTATCAGCGCAGTTCGAGACGAGCTGTGTTGGCACAGACATTCCAACCAGAACCAAATAAAACCAGTCGGCTTCAATCGAGCTCTGACGTGAGGGTTGTTGGTTAGCGGCCAGGCAGTGGCGCGTCGAGCGCCTCCAGTGAGCGGCTTCAGCGTCTGGCGGCGGCGGCCAGGAGGATCTCTGCCCACCTCAAAACAGGGAGCAAGGAGACGGGCAGTGGCGGCTGTGTTCGAGCCCGGCAGTCCAGTTGAGCGGCCTCCAGTGACGTCTTCGCGGGCAACGGCCAGGCCAAGATTGAGATCGGCGGTTATGTTGCTCTTTCGCTCAGTGAAGCCCAGGAGGGACGTGCGCAGTGGCACGTCGAACGGGCGTCCTTTCCAGTTGAGTCGCCACTCCATGAATCTCTGGCCGCTGTGCTCGTCCGTAGTCTGGTGACTCGTTGGTTATGTTGCCGTTCCATGAGCCTAGGTAGATCGGGCTTATGGTGGCGGCGTCGAGGCGCGCTTCTTCGCAGTTGAGCGGCCTTTCAGAAATCGTCTGGCGGCGTGCAGAGAGTCAATTGGTTCGCAAGAGGAGAATGAAGCGCCAACTTTCGATCCGCTAATGTTGTTCTCTTTCCAGTAAAAAAAGTCCAGGTAGATCGGGACCAAGTTTTTTGTTTAAGTTGGAAACTACCCTCAGTCCGAGTTGCTCCCTGCCGCGATCTGAAAAAGTGGTATGTCCGGCTACCTTAGAACGTCCTGTTTTGCTTTGTCTGCTAGGCCATTCGTTCGAGAAATCCGGAACGTTCGTGTTATGTGCCAATCCAGTGAGCCAAGGGGAGACGGGCGCCCCTCCCATCCCGTAAGACCGCCTGGCTTCAGCGTCTGGCGGCTATGCCCCTCTACACTAGAGTTCCTACAGGGTCTGAGGAGCAGGCGTGATCATGTCGCCTCCCTGTGACCTTCGCAGTGAGCCAGGAACGCGTGGGCGCCTCCAGCTCAGTGGGAGGCAGCTTTCAGCTCTCTAACGCCCGAAGCGGCGGCGGCAGGAGATGGACGCAAGAGTTAGGTGCCTTGCCCAGTGAGGCCAGGAGACGGCAGTGCGCTCGAGCGGCCCTCCCGAGTATGTGGAAGCGGAGTCCAGCGTTGTTGGCCGCCGAACGGCGGCCAGTGGAGATGGATCGCCGGGTTATGTGCCTCCAGGGGTGAGCCAGAAAGAGACGGGCGCCCTCAACAATATAAATAGCACTCTAATGTAACAGTTGAGCAGGAGCTTCAGCCCTCTGGCAGGGCCGGCGAAGGCAGGAAGACGGACGACGGTTATGTGACCTCCAAGTGACGCCAGGAGACGGGCAGTGGCCCCGTCGAGCGCGGCTCCAAGTGAGCGCTCCCCCCAGCGCTCCTGGCTGGAGCGGCGGCCCAGGGAGTATGGACGCGGTTAGTGCTCTTCCTTAGTGTAGCGCAGGAGACGGCAGTGGCCCAAGTTAACAAGAAACGAGCCTCCAGGAGCGGCCTCCAGCGTCTGGCGGCGCGGCCAGGAGATGGACGCTACCCGGCCCGTAGTGTGCCTCAGTGAGCAACAGGAGACGAAGCGGTGGCCATCGGTCGAAGCGGCTCCAGTGAGAGGATCTCCAGCGTCGGCGGCCAAGCGGCAGGAGATGGACTGCCAGTTATGTGCCTCCAGTGAAGCCAGGAGACGGGCGCCTACCAGTGAGCGGGCTCCAGCTGTCGGCGGCGCGGCCGCCGAGACAAGACCGGTTTATGGTGTCTCTTCCAGGAGCGCAGGAGCACTGGGGCAGTGGCGCGACGAAGCGCCTCTATCATGAGTCGGGCTCTCAGCGAATCTGTTAGGCGGCGGCCGCCAGGAGAATGGGACGCGGGTTATGGCCTCCAGTGACCAGGAGACGGCGCTCCAGTGGAGCCAGCTTAGCGGTCTTGGCGGACACGGCCCAGGGGAGGCATCCGCGGTTTAATGTGGCCTCCAGGGTAGCCAGGAGACGGGCGCCTCCCATGACGGCTCGCCAGCGTCTGCGGCGGCCGGCAGAGGATGGACCGTGGTTATTGTTTCCTCCAGTGAGCCAGGAAGACGGGCAAGTTGAAACGCGGTCGAGCGGCTTCCAAGCGAGCCAGAGCGGCTTCAGCGCAGAGTAAAATAAAGCTGGCAGAGCGGGCGCCAGGAGATGAGCGTATGATTGTTGGCGCATCCATGTGAAAGTCGAAGACGGAGACAGAAAGCAGCCTCACGAGTGAAAGCGGCTTCAGACGTCTGGCGGGGCGGCGGGGCCAGGAGGACGACACGCCCTAGTGCCTCCCCATGAGCCAGGAGACGGGCGCTACGCGAGGGCTGACGGTCCCTCCAGGCGTCTGCGGCGCTCTGTCTAGGAGACGGACGCGGTTATGTGCCTCCGAGGTGAGCAGGAGGACGGGCCGCCTGCCAGGGTGAGCGGCTCAGTCGCTTCTGGCCGGTACCCGGCTGGCGCAGGAGTATCCGGACGCGGGATGGTACCTGTGCTCGTTCGGCGCCGAGGAGCCAGGATAGGCGGGCGTCCTCCAGTGAGCGGGCTTTCAGCGCGACTTCTGTGCGTGGCGTAGTGTGGAAAGCGCGGGCAGTAGATCGGACTGGCGTGGGTTTGATGAGTGGCCTCCAGTGAACACCAGAGGAGACGGTGCGCCTACCAGGTGAAGCTGGCGTTCAGCGCTCTGGCAACCCGAGGGCTGGGGCAGCAGGAGACGGAAACGACGGTTATGAGCCCACAGCTGAGCAGAGACGGCAGCCTCACAAGTTGAGCGGCTTAGGTTCTGGCGGCGGCGGCCAGGAGACGGACGCGGTTATGTGTGCTGAGCGGGGCAGACGCCAGCCGGATCAGCCCAGCCAGCCATTGATCGAGAGCCAAGCGGGCATACAAGCTGTGCCATTCCAGTGAGGAACGGCCCCGCGTCCACCGCTGGCTCCGAGAGCCGAGAATGCGATACCGCCGTGACCGCCGGTCACCAGGTCACCAGGCTTATGAAGATGTCGCCCACTGGCGGTCCCAGTGCGGCAGCAGCACCGAGCCCTGGCCGTACGTGGTACAAACAAACAGCGGCACACTTGTGTGTAAACCCATCCGGACCTAAGAGCTAGAGGCTAGCCTTCAAAAGCGTTCGGGATGACAACCCCTGGAAACGTTTGATACAAACGTGCGCATTTTAAATAAAATGAATTCGAATGCCCGTGGGCTCATCGACGCTGTCGAACGAAACTGTTCCCAGGAGAGCGACACAGCTCGAATGTGTTGCAGTGGCGCTGAATTTATGGCCCGATAGGGACGCAGTCAGAATCGCCCCGTTCACTGGGCAGCCGACAAACCAGACTATGTATGATCTAACCTAAACCAAGCAGAACAAAGCAAATGAAAGCTACCATTTGTCCGACATTGTGAAGTCTCGCCATGTGAAATCACTGTGCACATAGAGCTCTATGTGAACAGGAGCATCTCTGCTGCACGAGGACCCAGTCTGGCGCTGGCCCGAGACTCAGGGCAGCGTCACCAACCGCCCAGCCTGGCCCGACTCAGGGCAGCGTCACCAACCGCCCAGCCTGGCCCGACTCAGGGCAGCGTCACCAACCGCCCAGCCTGACCCGACTCAGTGCAGCGTCACCAATCGCCCAGCCTGGCCCGACTCAGGGCAGCGTCACCAACCGCCTCCTTTTCCGGTCCCAGCACGTGAGCCAGGGTGCGGAATGGCCGGAAAGGCAGACTAGTTGGCGGGGCGGCCAGGCGGCCAGGCGGCTCCGAAGGCGGGCACGGGCCGACACCCGACACTAGCCGCAGTGTGCAAACTCGCCATCAAGTTACCGCAAAACCTGGCGACGACACCCGGCTCACGGAAACCCTGCCCAGCGGCCGGCACGGCACCCGACTACCCGGCCACGGTGCAGCCGGCTCCGGGGTAGCCAGCGTGGCGACCCCCTCTGCCGGCCGCGGGTCACAGTACTGCCCCGGTCACAGCTGACCGGTGGCGGCGGGACAGCCGACACCGGCCTGGTACCGTGCTGGAGTCACCTGCAGCTGACGTCACCTACAGACGCTCTCTGGAACTCAGTATAAAGCCGCCGCCGTGTGCAGTGTCATATAACACAGTGGTTGGCGAGCGCCGGGTGTTGACATCGCTCCGCCGCCGGCGGTGTAAAATCTGGGAGACGTGGCGGCGTGGGAAGCTGAACGCGACAGAAGACACGGTGTGCAGTCTCCTGACCTCTGCCCGGTGTCAACTTACGGTGAGTGGACGAGACGAGATGCAGGTCTCCCGATTCAAAAGTCAGGATCCAGCAAAACAATGGAACAGAGTAGACGGTCCCATTAACATAATCTTTTAAAACAGTTCCCAAAAACGCCAAGACCACGGGGAATCCGAAGACTTTGCCAGCCCAACTCACCAACTCACTAACTCCGTATTATTATACAATTAATTTCCAACTCACGTGTTGCTTGGCATGTAACTTCTCGGATAACTTCTCGGACTTCCCTACATGAAACCAATTCCGAAAACAGCGTCAGGCGTTCACTTGGCACTTCGGTGTGAACTGTGAAGTATCCATGCCTGGAGAGACTTTGCACTGGTCAAACCTTATTCCGTCTCTTGGATACCTCGTCTCCTAAGTCTAACGGATGCACCAGGCGGCCGCTATGAGTTATGACCAGCTCCTGGCTTGCCAACCACAAACCTGCCAGCCTCTATCCAGACGCCGTATCTAGAGACAACCGTAATGCATGACGAGACAGGCCTATTTAGGCACGACACCTTATCTCGAGCGGCGGAGGTTGTAATTTAATGCTCTCGGGCGTGTCGTCGTCGCTGGCTATTTAGCGCTAACAGACATCTCATCTACGTCGGAGAGGAGCGGATCTCCGAGAGGGGGAGCTGCCGGTCGGCTCGGCCAGCGTGGCGGGACGGGTGACGATGCAGTGTACGGGGCCGCCTGCTGCCGACGGTAGAGTGCCGCCCGCTGCCGACGGTAGAGTGCCGCCCGCTGCCGACGGTAGTGTGGCGACTGCGAGTGCGACAGGTCACTACCGTCGGCAGCAGTGGACGCTGAGACTGCAGGTGATATCTCATTACTGCCAGACGAGCGACGGCAGCGGCGCTCAGATCGACCTACCAAGGCGCACTGATCGCTGCCGAGACAAGGAGAGAAATACGGAGAGGCGAGGAAGAGGCGAGACGAGAGAAGGCAGACCGGCAGCAGATCGCTCAGATCAGCATGACGACCGGGAGTGGCACGGCTCGGACCGGTGACCCTCAACTGACGGCCAGCCAGGAAGGAGAGAGAGCAGCAGCAGCAGCAGCAGCAGCAGCAGCAGCAGCAGCAGCAGCAGCAGCAGCAGCAGCAGCAGTAGCGCTGAGGTGACGAGCTGACCAGCCTCCGCAGCTGGATAGCGGGACTGTCGCCTCCGTGTGCCGCCTCTGTGACCGGACTCTGTTGTGTGCAGTAGACGGTTTGGAGATCTAGCACCATCAGAATTCGGTCACCGCCGGCCGGTCCACGGCCACAGTCGTACCCCCCTTTCATCACACCAGTCGCCAGCAACAGGACGGCACCGCCGCCAGGCTGACACCCCCCAAACTGCTGACTGTCAGCTGACACTCCCCCACACTGCTGACTGTCAGATGAAACTCCCCCAGACTGCTGACTGTCAGTTGACACTCCCCCAGACTGCTGACTGTCAGCTTACACTCCCCAGACTGCTGACTGTCAGCTGACACTCCCCCAGACTGACACTCCCCCCAGACTGCTGACTTGTCAGCTGACACCCCCACACTGCCTGACTGTCAGGCTGACAGTCCCCAGACGCTGAACTGTCACTGACAGTCCCCAACTGTGACTGTCCAGCTGACACTTATATAACGCATTCGAGCCCCAGACTGCTTGTCAGCTGACACTACCCAAATGGCTGACTGTCCAGCTGAACTCCTACGCAGACTGCTGACTGGTCAAGCTGACAGTCCCCCCCAAGACTTTGACTGGTCAGCTGACACTCCCCGACTGCTGACTGTCAGCTGACACTCCACCACACTGCTGACTGTCAGCTGAACTTCCCCCAAACCTCTGATGTCAGCTGACACTCCCCCAGACCTGCTGACTCTCAGCTGACACTCCCCCACACTGGCTGACTGTCAGCTTGACACTCCCCAAACTGCTGACTGTCAGCTGACATCCCCCAGACTGCTGACTGTCAAGCCTGACACTCCCAACCACCTGCTAGACTGGGGTCAGCTGACTCAACTCCTCCAAACTGTGACTGTCAAGCTGACAACTCCACCAAACTGCTGACTGTCACTGACACCCCCCAAACTGCTGTCAGATGACAGCTTGCCCCCAAAACTGCTGACTTGTCAGCTGTCAAGTCTCCTCCAAACTGCTGACTGTCAGCTGACACTCCCCCAGACTGCTGACTGTCAGCTGACACTCCCCAAACTGCTGACTGTCAGCTGACAGTCCCCCAGACTGCTGACTGTCAGCTGACACTCCCCCAGACTGCTGACTGTCAGCTGACACCCCCCAGACTGCTGACTGTCAGCTGACACCCCCCAGACTGCTGACTGTCAGCTGACACTCCCCCAGACTACTGATTGTCAGCTGACAGCCGGCTGCTGATTGTATCAGCGATCACACTACCTAGTATGTAATTGGCGCTGTCCCAGTAATGACTAGATGACACCATTAGGGTAACACAATGTGAGGATGATTAGTCGCCCGCCCGCCCTCGCGTCGTCCCTAGGACAGCCTAGGACGCGCTCGGGCAGGACGATAATGCGCCACTGATATCCTCCGAATGTTAGTCGCCCGCCCTCGTGTCGTCTAGGACGCGCTCGGGCATGACGATAATGCGCCACTGATATCCTCCGAATGTTAGTCGCCCGCCCTCGCGTCGTCTAGGACGCGCTCGGGCATGACGATAATGCGCCACTCATATCCTCCGAATGTTAGTCGCCCGCCCTCGCGTCGTCTAGGACGCGCTCGGGCATGACGATAATGCGCCACTCATATCCTCCGAATGCAAGAATAGAGTCCTCTCCTCCGCTTCCACAGAAGAAGGCCGAGGAAGCCACAGCGTTTGTAATGAAGCAAACAAACAGCGGCGATTCGCTAAGTCGCATGATTTGCGTTCAACAGCTTAAATGATATTCAATAACTTTTGGGAAAACTAGGTTCCTGGATGTTCGGTGTTTCATATTTATATTTCCCCAGAATATGCCTGAATATCTCAGATATGGTAGCAGTACAACTCTTGAAAAGCTGTACTACTACCAAAGCCTTGGAAGATCAGAACAACCTTTCAGGACGGTGGATGTCTCGCCCATTCTGATTGGTCGTCGTTTACAGCTTGACCAATCAGCTGCGGGCGTGTGTTTTTCAATCAGCTGCCTCAGTGCACGCGTGTTTTGTAATCGCAACCAAGTTAAGGAGGAGGCTGGCACTTTGCCCCATCCTTAACTTGGTTGCGATTCCAAAACACGCTCAGCGATTAGGGACGTCTGAGACAGAATCAGCGCACTGGCGCACTGTATAAAGTAAGGTATTTTAAGTATAAACCAGGGGCGCAGGCAAGGGGCAAAAAGGGCACGTGCCCCCCCCTCCGCCCTACTGGACTGACTTTTCACTAAAAAAAATATCGGCGACATCCCTTTTTACGACTTTTTGGGGGCCCTACAAAATATACTGGCCTAAATCCGGGGAGATTTTGATTTTTGCGCTATTTTTCGGGAGGCCCTCCGCTGAGGGGCCCTGGGGATGTCGTCCCCCCTTGTCGAAGGTCTGGCTGCGCCCCTGGTATAAACAATGCGTTTGTCGACAAGTTATATTTTTGAAGACGCTGTGTTAGCTGCAATTTCCTTTGGTTTTAATATAATTTGAAGTCATAGAAGAAAGTGGCATTAACCTTTGAAGTGACGTGTGTTGTGATTGTGATCTGCATCACAGGGAAGTCTTTCCTAAAAATGTGTCAACATCTTGATAAACCCTACACCCTGATAACATATGATAAAAAGGTAAGTATTCTCATGTGTATGTGCTGGTGGTGTCAATTGGTTACCAAAATTTTGTTTACCGATAAAATTGTGTGACCGATTTGGTAATCGGTCGGACAGAGTTATACAGTTTGGACACTTTTCGGTCAGCTTAATCTTTAACAATTCACCTTTTTGACAAACTTTTACTCATTCTTATTGCTATCCAGCAAATTGATACACAATTTGCTCGAAATTCAATAAATTAGTGTAAATGTCTTTGGTCTTGCTTGCGGTATCCACTATCTTGCTTTGTAAATGTATTCAGTTCCATTTTCACAATTATAATGTCTTATTTGGAAACTGTACATGTGCGTTTTATGAATTATGATGTTAACAAAACTGTTTTTGCTAGTGTGTATAAAAAATGTATTTTTTGAGAATTGGTCAAATCTTGAACATATTTTGCTTCAACCAAAATTATCTGATTACTATTCAAAATTATATAATTACCTTGTCTTCTTTATCATTCTGCAAACTTTTCCCAATGTGTTATATTCCCTTTAAAAGGACACTGCTACCTTCCCAAAAGTTTTCAAATGTACGCCGCTTGTGGTGCTTAATATGAAGTAACTGTGCCGAACACGATTATGACATTTGTTTCTCACAAACAGTGCTCAATCTCATTAAAAAAGGGCTGATGACGTCATATGAAGGAATTTTGGGAAATAGAGGAAACCTTCACGCTGCCATATGTATGACTAGTGTATGGCTAAGGTATGGCTAAGAGTAAAACAAGTCGACTTTAATCAACATTTAGTAAAGAGAGACGACGACATCGGCTCAGGGTCCCCGTTCACATACACTGGGGACCCCGATTTTGCATATGTAAAAACCTAACTCAAATGTATTTGTGATTCGACCTCGGTGGTTGCCTTAACATAAACCATACATAATGGCAATGCCAAGCACGGAAAATGGCAATCTCAACTAAAATATAATGTTAAGGTGGCAGTGTTCCTTTAACTGCATGAAACGAATATGGCCTGGCGCAACCGTCAGCTGACGCTATTGCAGTTGGATGAGGCGGCAATGTACTTATACATTGCGGTGCCTGTTAACTTTATGAAACAAATCTGGCGCACTTGAATCATTGTCATGGCAACGTGCAAAACAAACGCATTGACTCTTTGCTATTCTCGGTATCTCCGGAATCGGAGGACCAATCATCAGCTGGCCCGACTTTCTTTTGGTGCCTCAAACCCGCACCCCCTGAGTGCAGCCGGCCGGCCGGCCACTGACTGCGCCAGAGCGGGTCTGTGGCGGCCACCACCGCCGGCAGGGGCTTCCCGCAGCAGCCGGACCAACGCGCTGCCCCCTCCCCACCCCCTGCAGCCCGCCCGCCCCGCCCCGCCTTGACGGCGCGGCCGGGTGGCAGGAGGCGGTCGGCCATCATTACTATTCCCCAGGAGCAGGACCGCCGACCCCGTCACCCCCACCCACTGGCCATATCTCCGAGGCTTACCGACGACGTCACATTCCAGAGGACCGCCGTGGTCACTGGGGCTGAGTCACAGGTCACAGCCACACAGCGCTGACCACAGCGCCACAGCCGCCGGGCACACAGGACCTAGACGCCGCGCTGCACCGGGGGCTGGGCGGCCGACCCAGACACGCTTACAACAGCAACCAGCCTCCAACGGCAGTCAGCCAACAGCAACCAGCCTCCAACGGCAGTCAGCCAACAGTAAACAGCCTCCAACGGCAGTCAGCCAACAGTAACCAGCCTCCAACGGCAGTCAGCCAACAGTAACCAGCCTCCAACGGCAGCAGGCCAACAGAAACCAGCCCTCCAACGAGTCCAGCCAACAGTAACCACCTCCAACGGCAGTCAGCCACACAGTAAAAGCCTCCAACGGCAGTCAGCCAACAAGTAACCAGCCTCCAACGGCAGTCAGCCAAACAGTAACCATTTGATAGCCTCCCAGCGCAGTCAGCCAACAGTAACCACAGCCTAACGACAGTCAGCCAACCAGTAACCAGCCTCCAACGGCAGTCAGCCACCGTACAGCCCTCCCAACGGCAAGTCAGCCACAGTACAGCTCCCACGGCAGTCAGCCTAACAGCAACCAGCCCTCAACGGCAGTCAGCCAACAGTAACCAGCTCCACGGCAGTCCGCCAGACGCAACAAGCCTCAACGGCAGTCAGCCAACATACCAGCCTCCAACGGCAGTCAGCGCAACAGTAACCAGACCTCCAATCGGCAAGTCAGCCGAACAGTAAAGCCTCCAACGCAGTCAGCAACAGAAACCAGCTCCAACGCAGTCAGCCACAGTAACCAGCCTCCAACGGCAGTCAGCCAACAGTAACCAGCCTCCAACGGCAGTCAGCCAACGAGGTCGGTCGTTGAAGCTCGAATACATATTGTAATGGTAAAACGGTGGCGTCAGTTAGGTTCACAAGCTGAAGCAGGACAACGAATACAATAAGCGATGAGTAAGTACAATTGCGGATGCATTGGCGGATCAAGAACGGTACTTTGGGGTGGAGGCACGGGTGGTTGGCGGGGGGGGGCGAATTCCAAAAAGTCTCACACAATTGTGAAAACTCATCGGATTTCGCTTGTTTTAAATCAGCTATCAATGCATCATCAATGCATTGTTAAACTCATGTTTTTGTTCAACTGTGTAACAATTTATAATAGTTTTCTAATGTACTTTGTCGCCGAAATCGTATATATCTTGTATTTGCCCAGTGAATAAGCAATAAATGCGAAACGTCGGGTATTTATTCGTTTTTTAGTTTAAAATAAGTTTAAAAACATTAATAATTAGATTAATATAATGGCCTTCCTTTCACTCGATTAACTCTCGCCATTGTTTGATGAATCTGTCCATTTTTTAAAGATTATATCTGATATAAAAACACTGAGTCCGACAAAACACTTCAGCCCTTTTCACCGCCCACAACACCGTCAGACACCCCCACGGTCAACGGAATGCGCGCGCCATGGTGCACGCTAGCTATAAACTTCTGAAGGCGCCCTCAATTATACCTCCAAAGGCGCTCTCCCATATGCATCCCAATGTGCCATCCGATACAAATATGAAGGCGCCCTCCTACATACCTCCCAAAGCGCCCCCCCCCATGCACCTTTGACAACGCTCTCCCAAAATTATACACTCTGCAGGCTCCAAAGGCGCCCTCCAATACGTCTCCGATGACGCCCTCCCACATACCTGCAAAGGCGTCCTCGAATACACTTTCGGAGGTGTTATCCGATACATATACGAGACGGCGTATAAAGGCGCCCTCCGATACATCTCTGAAGACGGCTTCCCACATACCTCCAAAGCCCACCGATACGATTCACCTCTGAAGGCGTCTTCTCACATAGTCCAAAAGCACCCTCAGATGCATATCTCCGAGGCCCGAGGGCGCCCTCCCTAGATACCTCCAAAGACGTCATTCGCTGAGTTTGAGGCGGGGGGCGCCTCTGGTCTCACATAGGTGTCTCTCGAGCTATTTGAGAGGGTGCCCTCGGATATGTATCGTAGGGCGCCTTCGGAGATATTTGGGAGGGCGCCTTCAGATGTACATCAGACTCGGAGGGTGCCTTTGAAGGCATGGGGGAGGGTGAGTTTTTAAAGTTGTATCGGAGGTTACCTTCGGAGCTATGTGGGATGGTGCCTTCAGAGGTGCATCGGAGGTGGCCATTGGAGGTTTATGGTAGCTGTAAGGGCGCCCTAGAAAATTTATTGGAGCCTTACCCCCGCGCTCAGCAACATTTTTCGCTGACAGCGCCCTCATGTGTGGGTTTGGTGCCCCTTGAGGGCTTGTCCATCCCCTTGGCGGATTTCTAAATACGCCACAGGATAGGGAGACATAAGCTCAGGCAGGCCTGGGATGGCCGGAGGTGAGCTCAGCAGGCCTGGGATGGCCGGAGGTGAGCTCAGCAG